>BJCO01826923.1:0-28964 GCA_018326465.1 Flaveria floridana | reverse complement strand
CTTGAGCTCGGTCAGCACTTTCCCTCTTTCTTTCTCTGCTCTCGCTCGCTCTCTGCTCTTTCCCGACTGAAAAATGTAAATGTTGGGAGGAGAATGAGAGTTGCTCCCCTTTTATAGGTATTGCTCAGTCGCATCTGGTCCAGAGGCGACTGGACCTTCAGTCGCATGAACACCAGGCGACTGGACCCTAGTCGCATGAGTTCCATGCGGTTCATCCTTCATTCGGGTGATTGAACTCCAATCGTACGGTTGAGCTTCAATCGGCCGAATAACATGCGGTCGAACCTCCAGTCGCATCAATTCCATGCGACTGAGGCTCAGTCGCATAACCTACCAAAAAGTCAAACTGCCGGGCGTTACACTTACTGACACTTCTTTATGAAAAACAACAACATCAATAATAGATAAAATGGTACCTGATCCTAAAGAGAAATCAGGTGATCAAATATTGTATAGATCAATGATAGGATCTTTAATGTACTTAACTGCCAACAGACCTGATATAATTTTTGCTGTGTGTGTTTGTGCTAGGTACCAATCAGACCCTAAAGAGTCACATATGAATGCATTTAAGAGGATTTTCAGATACCTCAAAGGGAAGCCAGCTCTTGGACTTTGGTATCCCAAAGAAGGAGATTTTAACCTCTACTCATATTTTGATAATGACTTTGAAGGGTGCAACAACAACAGAAAATCCACAACTGGTGGATGTCAATTCATAGGACCAAGACTTGTTTCTTGGTAGTGCAAAATGCAAACAAATGTGTCAGTACCCATAGCTGAGGCTGAGTACATAGTTGTTTTAGCTGGTTGCTCTCAAGTTTTATGGTTGTAAAACTAATTACTTGATTATGGTTACAATTTTCTTCAAACACCTATACACATAGATAACTCACCTGCTATGTTCATCACTACTAATTCAGTACAACATAGTAAAACAAAACATATAGTAATAAGATATCATTTTTTGAGAGACTACTCAGAAAAAGGTTTGATCAAGTTGCTCAAAGTGGATACAAAAAATCAGATTGCTGATTTATTCACTAAAGCCTTTGATTCAGTGAGATTTAATTTTTTAGTTAAATCATTAGGCATGACCAACTTAGATTAGATTAATAATCATTACAAAGAAAAGTATGATCTGTCTTTCATCATAATCAATATGAAAAAGTCAAAAGCATTCACAAAACATACAAAATCCAAAAAGTTTGTCTTCTTAATATGATTTTTTATAATAGCATTGATATCATGGGAAATGATAGTAGAATATACCTGAAAAAGTCGAAAACATTCACAAAACATATAAAAATCTAAAAAGATTGTCTTGTTAATATGTTTCTTATAATAGCATTGATATCATGGGAAATGATAGTAGAATATACCTTTGCTTACTTTCCTGTATTTAATTTATAATAAAGATTGATCAGATGTGATTTGATATGTGAGTAGGTTTTGCTTGAGTATAACATGAACAAATTCATGCCTAACATAATGACTAGATGACTAATTGTGGGCAATTCCATTTTGAGGAGCAAGTAGGCAAGTCTTATCCTGCTCTGATCAAATTACTCACCCAAACACACTATGTTCTTACATCTTATAACCTCTATCTTTACATATCGTATACCCTTTGTTTGCATGAGGAAAGACCTAGGTTTATGAGCACCTTGAGTTACAAAAGTAAACACATGGTGATCTGATTATGATCATCATCATCATCCCTTTGTTTTGTGTAAACAAAGATCTGGGTTAAAGGCACCTCTGTTTACGGAAGTAAAGACCTGGTGACCTGATGATGATCATCAATAAGCTCTAAAAGAATCTAATATGATCAACTGTATATTATCTTAAAGAGCATATCAATCAATCAACATTAATAAGATTTGAAAGAAATCTTAAGATAGAGCTTATGAAATTAGGCATATAGTTTTTAAGCGTGAAAAGGTGATGAGTTGACTCATAGACAGAGGACAAACTCTAATGTGATTTGAATTTGGAGTCCATATTTGTCTATCTTTAATCAATACTAAAACATGATAATCAACATGTCTTGTTGCAAATATACTCTTGTATGAATTTAAGTGGATCATAATACTTGCAATCAGCACCAGATCTATGTGTACTACATTAAACAAAATGCATCAGGAAGTTGCTTAGTGTCATAGTATGATCCCATGGTATGATTAAAATGCTTGTAAATATTTTTATGTTATGTTTAACTACTCCTTATAATAAAAAATTCAAGAAAAAGATTTTGCTTATGTTATTTCAAATAAGATGGACTGATCATTGCTTTTCATGCTATTTTCTAAATAAATTTCTGATAAATTCATGAGTTCATAAATTAAACACAAATTTAGGGGGAGTAGTCATCAGCATGAAAAATGAGTGTATCAAATTTAAATGAAGAATGCATCAGGAAGTTGCTTAGTGTCATAGTATGATCCCATGGTATGATTAAAATGCTTGTAAATATTTTTAAGTTATGTTTAACTACTCCTTATAATCAAAAATTCAAAAAAAAAAATTTTGCTTATGTTATTTCAAATAAGATGGACTGATCATTGCTTTTCATGCTATTTTCTAAATAAATTTCTGATAAATTCATGTGTTCATAAGTTAAACACAAATTTAGGGGGAGTAGTCATCAGCATGAAAAATGAGTGTATCAAATTTAAATGAAGAAAATTGGAACTTGAGCATTAACATGGTTGCAGGATATCTAAAGTTTTTAATCAAATCAATCTCTTGCACATTTGCCATGAAACAAAGTTAACAAGGTCCAACAGCAACAAATGATCCTAATAATATGTTAGAATCATACAACAAAAAAGTTTCAAACTTTGTCTTTCAGCGGAAGTTATAGTGTAAAATTTTTGCCTTTCAGCAGAAGTTACAATGTAAATTTCGCATTTTAGCAGAAGCTACAGTGTGAAACTTAAAAACAAGGTTAAAATTTGACCTTTTTTAGATTGGTAATCTATGGATGCGTTATTATTTTAGCAAAGTATAAATTATTTTCGTAGAATGGTACCCTATGGAACAACAAATTATGCTTCCGTAGATTTAATTCAGAAAATAATACGTGTTAGTCTTTCTTAGAAGTTTAGTCATGCATAGACGTTCTACGGAAGAACTAATTTCTGTGAAAAAATAAACAATCATGGAAGGGTAATGAGGGTTGAGGGTCCCACAACATTAAAAAGGTTTTTAATATTCTGAAAAATGCATAAATGAAAATCTTAACCGTTGTCATTTTCATACACTTTTTTAGAACACTTTTTCAGACCTAGAAAAATGATTTCAAACCTTAAACCCCTCTTTCTGCTAAACATTTAGAATAGCCTCTCCTAACAAATTATACTTAAATCTTGACTTCAGTTCATCATTCGAACAACATTGTTATGGTAAATCATATGATATAACATCAAAAATCAACTGATTGATTTTATGAGTATCACCGAAACTCTTCAAATTCTTATGTTTACTTTGAAGTTTGAATCTTCAATCATTATGCCCTAATTTTCTTGTTTACTGTAACACCCGAAATTTCTAGTTAAATAAAATAAAATAAAATAATAAGAAAAGAAAAGAAAGGAGGAAAGGAAAATAAAAGTAATTAGAAGGAAAAGGAAAGAACCAAAGTGGAGGGATTAGAGTGTAAAAAGGACAAAACTCTATTATTTTATTATTACTTTAAGCATGGCCGCCCATAATAGCCTCTCTCTTGTTGTTTTGTCGACCAAAAAGAGAAGAAGAACTGATTTCTTTATTTTAGAGAGAGAAAGCAGTTGTTCGGCCTAAGGAAGAGTTTAATAAGTCTTCAGTTTAGTTTTTACGGTTTTTTGACCATGTAACCGTGTTATACATGTTCTTATGTGTTTAAATGCCTTCGGTTATCTATCCTCAGACATGTATAGGTGTTAGAAGCTTTTGAAAAACACAAGTAGAAGAGTTTAAGCTTTAAAGCAGCTAATGTGAGTTTCAAGACCCCACATTTTACATGTTTTTAAAGATTTTTGGGGCTGAAATGCATGTAAATAGTTTCTAAAACTTGTGTATGTGTGACCGTATGTAATAATGTGTGTATGTTAGTGTTTTGTGGTTGTGCATACTAAGTTATGGCTTAGAATGGTTGTATGAGGCTTAGAAAATGTTTAAGAAGAGATTGGGACTGAAAAATATGTTAGAAGTGTATATGTTGGTGTTCATGTGCCCAAATAGGGCCCATGCGCCTAAGTTTTGCCTTAGAAAGATTACAAGTATGGTCATGCGCCCAAATAGGGCTCATGCGCCTGAAAATTTGGCTTAAAAGTTTAAGTGTAGGGTGAAGCGCCTAAACAGTGCTTCATGCGCCTAAGTATTTGGCTAAAATGCCTAAGCATAGGGTGATGCGCCTAAATAGTGCCTATACGCCTAAGTGAGAAATGGTTAGGTATAGGCTCATGCGCCAGCATAGTGGAGAAACGCCCAAACAGGACTAATGCGCCCAAATAGTTCCCATGCGCCCAACATTTAAAAAAATTTCTAAGATTTGAGAAAAACAAAATTTTAGGGTTTGACCCTAGTTTGACTTACGGGACGTTATGGACGATTCTAAGCATGAATAAGTGAGGGTTCATGAATATAATATGCATGATGTTATGATGAATTATGATATGCATATGTGTATGAGATGTTATCTATTATTGGTTTGCAAAATATATTTATATTGTAATATAATATACATTAAGTATTATGTTATTACTTTACATAGTATGATGAATATGTGAATGAACTTAAAGTATAACGTAATGAAGTGAAAGATAACAAAGATGAAAAGTGAAACGTAATAAAAGAAAGAAAAGGCTTACAAGCAGATTTAAAAGTGGATCACAACTCCTTGCGAGTTCTTAGCTCAACTGTGTGTTATATAACGTGCAATTTTAACCCGTGAGGGTTCACATACAGGGGAATCAGTCTTGGTGACTGAACCAATAGTATGAAATAGGATCCTTGTCATTCGACCCCGGGCTTTGTGCCAAGATATGATACGGCTTTGTGCCAGTTAGAAACGGGGCTTTGTGCCTAGAATAGTGGCTTTAGGCCACGGGCTTTGTGCAAATTAGAAATGGGGATTTGTGCCTCGAATGGTGGTTTTGGACCACGATGGGGGAAAAGCCCTACAGGATCTAGAATCAATACGAAATGAGCGAAGTAATAAAGTATGAATGATAAAGTACGAAACGAACGATAGCGAAAGATAAGGATAAAGTACGAAACAAACAATAACAAAAGATAAGGAAAAAGTCCGAAACGAACGATAACGAAAGATAAGGACAAAGTACGAACGAACGATAACGAAATATAAGGATAAAGTATGAAACGAGCGATAATGAATGAAATGATAAAGTATGAAACGAAAGAATACGTTCGATAACGAATGACCATGGGTGAAAGTAAAGAAAGTCTTTATATGAAAAGAGTATTTTATGTACCAAAATGTGTAAGGTATTTTTATATACTAAAACTAGAACTCACTCAGCAACGCTGACTTTTATGTATTTTCAGTTGGCAGGTAATGGTTGCTGAGGGTGGCATGCGAGGAGGCTACTTGGTAGGGCAAGATTGGCATCCATTGACATATGTTATTATTGTTGTTTTGTAATGCAATCAATGAAAGTGTTCTTCTATAGTTTAAACAATGTTGTATTGCATAACAACAGTAATTATAAATAAAATGAATGGTTTTTATTAATAACTTCCGCTGCATTGTTTTAAGAAACGCATTATATTATGTATATTTAATGCTATGAATGACCAACTGTGAGGTGGCCAGAACGGGGCCTTACAAGTTGGTATCAAAGCCAAAGTTTAAGTGAATTGGGTAAATATTTTCAAAAACCTAATCTTAAACTAAGAATAGGACTAAAGAAAAGGGATGCCAGCCCGAGTAGTTACATGCCATCAGGTATTTCTTTTTAGAAGTTAATTGGAAATTATGTGCGTGTGCTATTTGATTATGTGCCCATAGTAGATTTAGATACTGATGTAGTCAGGATAGAAAATGCTTGGGATATGAAGAGTAAAGTAAGTGGCTAATCACCACTGGCCACTGTAATTAGGGACTTAATATAAATAAAATAAACTGAGCTATTCCTTGAATGACCGTGTTAGCGTCTAAACCTTATAGTGATTAGAGAATGGTTGGAGGTAGATCATCTAAGGCCTCTAGGGGTGGAGCACAGGGAGGACGTGGTGCTGAACCACGTATCACTAGGAACTAGGCTAAGACTACTGAGAGGGCCCGTGAAGAGCCTGAGATGCATCACCAGGAAGGTGGTGATAAGAGTGTGAATCTAAGGGCCTCGGTAAAAGAGGCAGTAGTAGAGGAGGTGCATCAAGTCATGCAGAAGATTCTACCGTTTGTAGTGACTGAAGTGATCAAAGCTATAAGGGGGGACAAGAAGAAAGAGAGAAGAAGGATCACAGGAAGAGAAGAGAGGGAACGCGAGACGATTCTCTTGAGTAAGGAGGAGGAGATAGAAGCGGTGCAGGAAACTACATGTGGTTGAAACTATAGGGCATTTCAGAGGTGTAAGCCCCCAACATTCGATGGGAATGGCACTGCTGCTGCTGCTCACCGATGGGTGAGGGAGATGGAGGCGGCACTTGATATTAGCGAGTGCCGAGAAGATCAAAAAGTGAAGTTTGCTACCCACTTGTTTGTGGACATGGCCTTATGCTGGTGGGACAATATTGTCCAGACCGAGGGTAGTAGAGTTATTAGAAAGATGAGGTGGCCAGAGTTGAAGAAGCTGGTGATCGAGGAATTCTGTCCTCACCGGGAACTCGAAAAGATAGAGAGGGAGTTCCAACAGCTGGAGGCAGGCACCATGACACACCAGCAATACACCACCAAGTTTAATGAGATGGCAAGGTTGGTGCCAGATCAGGTGACGCCGGTGTCTAGGAAGATCAAGAAGTACATTCAAGCATTGCCAGCTAACATCCCCAGGAATTTGATCACTGCCCGGCTGGGTACCTTTCGATCGTTGGTGGACCTGGCGGGTAGGTTGTATGATGAGAGGGAAGTGGAGGTAGTCGAGGTGAAGAAGACGAGAAATGGTGATAAGAGCTGGGGAAGGAAAAGGTTTGGACGTGGTGGTTTCACTCCAAACAACAAAAGGAGAAAAGTGGATGACTGAAGGATGGTGTCTTCAAGTTCAGGGATTAAGAAGTGTGGTAAGTGCGGGAGAGAGCACGCCGGTGAATGTAAGTGTGGTTTGAATGTGTGCTTCAAATGCGGGAAGCCCGGTCATATGGTGAAAATGTGTGGACTTATATGGTGTTATAACTGCGGTAAGAAAGGCCACGTGAGCAGGGACTGTAATAGGCCAAGGGCTGAGAATTCTGGGGTGAAGAAGCAGCCAGAGGAAAGAGGACAGAGGGTAACTGCTAGAGCTTTTACGATGACACGGGAGGAAGCCAGTGAGGATCCCGATGTCGTGTCAGGTATGTTTCTAGTAAACCATATTGGTGCCTCTATGTTATTTAATTCTAGTGCTAGTAGGAGTTTCATTTCTACTACTTTCTATGCTAAGTTTCCTATTAGTAGTAAGAATATTGATAAACCATTCGACATAGAAACTGCTAATGGCATGTCCACTAAGATTATTGATATGATAGACGACTGTGTAAAAGAACTAGAAGGTCATAGGTTTTCTGCTAAATTACATGTGATGCCCCTGGGAGGATTTGATGTAGTACTAGGGATGGATTGGTTAGCAACCTATGAGGAAAATATCGTGTGTCGCAAGAAAATGATTCGATTAGTTGCGCCCGATGGGAGTTCGGTGATGGTTTACGATGATCGCGTCACTACGTTCCAAAGGTGATTTCGATGGTGGTGGTGGGGAAGTACATGAGACGTGGATGTAGTGCCTACCTGGCCTACGTAAAGGATGTGGATGCGTCAGTACCACAACTATCCTATGTGCCAGTGGTATGTGACTTTCCAGACGTGTTTCCAGAAGACTAACCAGGTGTGCCACCGGATCGTGAGATTGAGTTTTAGATTGATCTGATACCCGGTGGTCAACCCGTTTCCAAAGCGCCGTATCGACTAGCTCCTACCGAGATGAAGGAACTAATGGATCAACTGCAGGAGTTGATAGATAAGGGGTTTATCCGACCAAGCATCTCTCCTTGGGGTGCTCCGGTATCATTTGTGAAGAAGAAGGACGGTAGTATGCGGATGTGCATCGACTACCGAGAGCTGAATAAGTTGACGGTGAATAATCGGTATCCGCTACCGAGGATTGATGACTTGTTGACCAGCTTCAAGGTGCCAGTTGGTTCTCGAAGATAGATCTTCGATCTGGTTACCATCAGCTGAAGGTGAAGGAGAGGGACATTCCTAAGACAGCTTTTCGGACGCATTATGTACACTACGTGTTTCTCGTTATATCTTTCGGTTTGACTAACGCGCCGGCTTCCTTTATGGATTTGATGAATCGAGTGTGTCGGCCCATGTTAGATAAATCAGTGATTGTGTTTATTGATAATATCCTGATTTATTCAAAGAGCGAGGAAGAATATGCCGGCCACATACGCGAGGTGTTGGAGATGCTTAGAAAAGAGAAGTTATATGCTAAATTTTTAAGGTGTGTTTTTTGGTTGTGTGAGGTGCAATTTTTAGGTCACGTGGTGAATGCTGAAGGGATTATGGTAGACTCGGCGAAGGTTAAGGCGGTGAGGCAATGTAAGCCTCCAAGGACGCCATCCGGGATCCGTAGTTTCTTGGGTCTGGCGGGTTATTACAGGAGGTTTATCCAGGACTTTTCTAAGATAGCCTCACCTTTGACTAAATTGACTCGCAAGGATGTGAAATTTGTATGGGGTCGGGAATAAGAGTGTGCTTTTAAGGAGTTAAAGACAAGATTGACTCAAGCTCCTGTCTTGACATTACCCGATGGGAGTGAAGACTTAGTGGTATATTCGGATGCTTCTTGTTCAGGACTAAGTTGCGTGTTGATGTAACGTGGAAGGGTAATAGCCTACACATCCTGACAGCTGAAAACCCACGAAGTCAACTACCTTACTCATGACTTAGAGCTTGCGGCAGTAGTCTTCACGTTGAAGATTTGGAGGCACTACTTATACGGGACGAAGTGCACCATCTTCACGGACCACAAGAGCTTAAAGTATTTCTTTGAAAAAGGATCTCAACATTAGAGAGAGGAGGTGATTAGAGCTCATCAAGGATTATGATTATGAGATCCATTACCATCCGGGTAAGGCCAATGTTGAGGCCAATGCCCTGAGGCGAAAGGAGAGACCCGAGCCGATTTGGGTGAAGGCTTATCAGTTGTTTATGACCGCTGATGTGATGACACATGTGAAGGAATTTCAAGATGAGGCGTTGAAAGAAGTTCGCCTTATCTATAAATGAATGAGAGGTCTAGTCGCGGAGTTGGGAGAAAACACTCACGGAGTGAGAGCCCGCTCTGGACGGATGTGGATTTCTCGTTACGGAGATCTAAGGGGATGGATTATGGATGAAGCTCATAAGACTCGATACTCGATCCATCCTGGTGCCACGAAGATGTATCAGGATATGAAGAAAGATTATTAGTGTCCGGGAATGAAGCGTGATGTAGTGGAGTACGTGGGCAAGTGCCTTACTTATTTACAAGTGAAGACAGAACATCAGAAAACATACGGGAAGATCCAACCATTGGATATACCCGAGTGGAAGTGGGAGCACATCACCATGGACTTTATTACTAAGTTACCTCGTACGGCAAAGGGGTATGATACTGTTTGGGTGATAGTTGATCGCCTGACGAAGAGTGCTCATTTCCTAACGTTCATCCGAGAGGTTGGCGAATCTGTTTATCAAAGAGATCGTAGCTCGTCATGGTGTGCCGGTGTCTATCGCGTCGGATCGTGATACTCGGTTTACATCGAAGTTTTGGACGAGATTCCATGATACGATGGGGAGGAGGCTACACATTAGTACCGCTTATCACCCTCAGACAGATGGTCAGTCTGAGAAGACGATTCAGACACTCGAGGATATGCTTCAAGCATGCGGGATTGATTTTGGAGGAAGTTAGGATGACCACTTACCGTTAGCAAAATTCTCAAAAAACAACAGTTATCATGCCAGCATTGGTATGCCCCCATATGAGATGCTATACGGTAGGAGGTGTAGGACGCCCATGTGTTGGGTTGATATTGGACAGAAAGAGCTGGGAAGCCTTGAGGTGATCAAGGCTACGTCTGAGAAGTTAGAAAAGATCAAGGCTTTCATGAAAGCGGTGAAAGATAGACAAAAGTCGTACGCCAACAAGAGGCAAAGGCCGATTGAATTCAAGGTGGGTGATCGAGTTATGTTGAAGGTCTCACATTGGAAGGGAATCATCTGGTTACGAAAGCAAGGTAAGCTAAGCTCGAGGTACATAGGGCCTTTCCGAATCATTGCTCGAATAGGAGAGGTGGCCTATCGGTTAGAATTGCCAGATGAGTTAAGTGAAATTCACCTGACATTCTATGTATCTCATCTGAGAAAGTGTCTAGCTGATGAAGATATGGATGTACCACTGGATGATAAAGTGGATGAATGGCTCAATTATGTAGAGCAGCTAGTGCAATCAGTGATAGGAAGGAGAAGAGATTGAGGAATAAAGTGGTTCCACTAGTGCGAGTACAGTGGAAGTACAGGAAGGGTTCGGAGTCTACGTGGGAGACTGAGGAAGAGATGAGACAGCGTTACCCACAGTTATTTGAGGAATGATGAGTTTTGGGGATGAAACCTCTTTAAGGGGGGTAGACTTGTAACACCTAAAATTTCTAGTTAAATAAAAGAAAAGAAAAATAATAAGAAAAGAAAAGAAAGGAGGAAAGGAAAATAAAAGTAATTAGAACGAAAAGGAAAGAACCAAAGTGGAGGAACTAGAGTGCAAAAAGGACAAAACTCTATTATTTTATTATTACTTTAAGCATGGCCGCCCATAATAGCCTCTCTCTTGTTGTTTTGTCGACCAAAAAGAGAAGAAGAAGAAGAAGAAGAAGAAGAACTGATTTCTTTATTTTAGAGAGAGAAAGCAGCTGTTCGGCCTAAGGTAAGTGTTTAATAAGTCTTTGATTCGGTTTTTACGGATTTTTGACCATGTAACCGTGTTATACATGTTCTTATGTGTTTAAAAGCATTTGGTTATGTGTCCTTGGACATGTATAGGTGTTAGAAGCTTTTGAAAAACACAAGTAGAAGAGTTTAAGCTTGAAAGCAGCTAAGGTGAGTTTTTAGACCCCACATTTTACATGTTTTTAAATATTTTTGGGGCTAAAATGCATGTAAACCGTTTTTAAAACTTGTGTATGTGTGACCGTATGTAATAATGTATGTATGTTAGTGTTTTGTGGTTGTGCATACTAAGTTATGTCTTAGAATGGTAGTATAAGGCTTAGAAAATGTTTAAGAAGAGATTGGGACTGAAAAATATGTTAGAAATGTATATGTTGGTGTTCATGCGCCTAAACAGGGCCTATGCGCCTAAATTTTGCCTTAGGAAGATTACAAGTATGGCCATGCGCCCAAATAGGGCTCATGCACCTAAAAATTTTGGCTTAAACGTTTGAGTGTAGGTTAATGCGCCTGAACAGTGCTTCATGCACATAAGTATTCGGCTAGAATGCCTAAGTATAAGGTGATGTGCCTAAATAGTGCCCATACGCCCAAGTGAGAAATGGTTAAGTATAGGCTCATGCGCCTGCATAGTGGAGAAACACCGAAACAGGGCTAATACGCCCAAATAGTTCCCATGCGCCCAACACTTGGAAAATTTTCTGAGATTTGAGAAAAACAGAATTTTAGGGTTTGACCCTAGTTTGACTTATGGGACGTTTTGGACTATTCTAAGCATGAATAAGTGAGGGTTCATGAATAGAATATGCATGATGTTATGATAAATTATGATATGCATATGTGTATGAGATGCTTTCTGTTATTGGTTTAAAAACATATTTCTATTATAATATAATATACGTTAAGTATTATGTTATTACTTTACACAGTATGATGAATGTGTGAATGAGCGTAAAGTATAACGTAATGAAGTGAAAGATAACAAAGATGAAAAGTGAAACGTAATGAAAGAAAGAAAATGCTTGCAGGCAGATTTAAAAGAGGATCACAACTCCTTGTGAGTTCTTAGCTCAACTGTGTGTTATATAACGTGCGATTTTAACCCGTGAGGGTGTTGATACATGATGTTCCTAGTTTATTGTACTTAAACATTTATGTCTTTCATTTCTTACACATGTGTAATGCAAGAACTTTATTGTAATATGATATATATGTTTGGATGTTTATTTACCTTTGATTATATCATATTCTTATAACATTTATTATTACACGCACGATGAACTTTATATACAGGTTTGGGGTTGTTGTGCATATTTCTGAGTCAACAATGATTTAGAAATGTGTTTGACTTAGTCTTGGGGTGATTCATGCTAATGGACCATGCTCATGGACCAGACGCATGAATGGACCATGCTTATGGACCACTCGCACGGCTGAACAAGGTGACTGGATCAGTCGGACGACTAAGACATAAGACTGGCTCAGTCGCAAGACTGAACCACGACTAAACCATACTAATGGCTCAGTCGTACGACTGGACACTGAAACCTATAGATACCACGTAATTTGTGGAAAAATGGAATACTTCGAGAATTCTTAACCCTAGCCATCCCAATTCGTCCAGAGAGTCCCTTCCAACTTCATAGAACATTTCTGCTCAATTCTAATCAATTCTTAACGTATTCTCATCGTTAGTTTTGATCGGATTAACGTTCTCCCTGATTGGATCGCCAATCAAATAGGATTCCGCACTATTTGATCTGGTTTCACGTTGAATCAGTTAGTACTCCGTACATACACGGTCCTAACAAGTAGTATCAGAGCTTTGGCTCTTGATTCTACATGGATTCAATCGCGTTTTTGCTAAAGTCAATGTTTTTAATGAAAAGATCCGTTCTTGTTGCATCAAACTTCAGTTTTTACGAGTGCATGTGTTCAAAAGTTAGTCTTTTTCGAGTTTCAGCTGATTATGGTTTTCAAAATTGTGTTTTTAGGTAGAATTGCGTGAAAATTTTGAAAAATTTTGAATTCAGCAGTCTCTGTCGCACGATTGACCTAATCGCACGACTGAACTTCATTCGCCCAGTTCAATCGTATGATTGGCCCAGTCGTTTGTTTATTCGCACGATTGTCCTAGTCGTCTGCTCATTCGTACGACTAAGTTCAATCGCACGGTTGAGTCTCAGTCGCATCCCCAGTCGCAAACCCAGTCAGTTTGTCAACTTTTCTGACTAGTTCATTTTGGATACACAGCACTTTGCTCTCTCTGCCAGGAAGGCTCCAGAATTCAGAATCTTTTGCTTTTGGAGAATGAGATCGGGAATCACAACAAACCACCAAAGCTTCTCTCTCTAGACGAATATCCTCAATGGAAGCAACGGTTTGAGATTCATCTGAATGGAGTGCACACAAACTTATGGAGCACTATTGAGACTGGCTACACTATGCCAGTTGGAGCTGATGGTGTTCCACTGACTCTAATTGGTTTGAGTGATGCACAAAAGCTTGCCTATAATGCTGAGAAGAAGGCCTATGCTCTGTTGACACAGTCCATTCCAAAAGACATCTTCCATCAGTTCTCAGAATACAAACAGAACAAAAAGATCATGTTAAGACTGAATGGAAAAAGAGAGGATCCCTTAAAGATTAAAGGAGAAGGAGATGATGATGGCGATGATAATGATGCTAGTGATGATGAATCGGATGATGAGTTTGATGAGGAGGCGGCTGATGAGGGTGGAGAGGAGAAGAAGAAAAATGATGATGAGGATGACGAACCGGAAGGTGATGCGAACGCATCAGCCTCATATCAATCTTCGAGGGAGAGGGGTACCAAGAAAAACCAGGATCAGGGAACTTCCTCCTCAGCTCTTCAACCGAATGAGCCTCAAGATCAAGATCAAAGTAATGATTAAGAATGTTTATGTAATTTGAAATCTTTTGTAATTGAACATTGTATTACATTAATGTAAATGATTATAATTTATGTTTAATGCCTTGATGTTCATTAATCTTTGCGTTGTTGATCATTCTATTTAGTAGATAAAACTCAACAGGTCGACGATTTCAATGTTGCTACCCTTTAGAAAATTAAGACTCGGCTCACAATGATTCTTGATTTGCAAGGGATTTTCATAAGATCTGCAAGTCATACACCAGAAGAGGGGGAGATCATTCACGATTTATCAGACGAATAGCTTGCTGAGATGTTCAGACTGAACCCTAATGAGATCGTTAGAGATGCTCCTGATGTTGATGTTATTAGTGATGAGGAGCTACAAGGAGTCGATGAAATAGAGATAGAGGATGTCACGTCAGATCACTATCCTCGGTACACCGATATTGATGGAGATGTTATGCCAGACTTGGGTGAGACCTTTGTCAGTGAGGCATTTGACAAGATTGATGAGAAAGTGACAGAGAATGAGGTAGCAGAAGATAAAGCTCAAGCTGATGATGCTGATGTGGCACAAAGGAAGGATGAATATGCTGCATGTTTAGCTGAGATGAAAACTCAAAGAGAGCCTCCAGAGCAGAATGCATACACCAAGTTGTATAAGGTTAAAAGCCATCAAAAAGTGTTGGGAAAAATTATCAGCTGGGCCTATTTTTAGTATTTAAAAGTCTATGCTGTCAAAAGGGAGAAAGGGATTGAGTATTACAGATATCCACATGATCTAAAAACCCCCCAGGCTTTGAGCTGAACAGACTTGCATGCCTAAACCTGTTGTATGCAAACCCAGGAAAGTGTCAGGTTGGTTTGAAAAGGCACTGAAGAAAGAGTACCACACGAGATGGGTCAACTTCAAACCTCAACAACCAAGGAGGTTCATTCATAAAATGGAAGTTGACTCAATCTCTGGAAGATAGAAGGTGGTGTAGAAGTGGAGACCTCCAAGGACAATGTCAAAGACTCCATTGAGGGAGATGCCACAGGACTTCACACCTCATTTTAAGTGGTGGTACTAATTGGAGGACGGGCGAAGCAGCTATTATGGTTAACCGAGATGGTAAAATTGAGACGATCAGGGTATTTTACCCAATATGACTTACCAACTTGTCGGTGGATGATGTTTATACTTTATACAAGTGGCCACTGTTCTATAATACATAAGATATTGTATAAGCTCTCTAGTTCCAGCACATTATAAGACTCTGTTTTGCATTCAAGATTCATGCTGGAGTCACAAAAGAGGAGAACTATAAGAGTTTAAAGAGCATGTGAAGAGTGTTAGACAATAGAGTAAACTAGGTCCAAGGGGGAGTTTGTTGATACATGATGTTCCTAGTTTATTGTACTTAAACATTTATGTCTTTCATTTTTTACACATGTGTAATGAAAGAACTTTATTTTAATATGATATATATGTTTGGATGTTTATTTACCTTTGATTATATCATATTCTTATAACATTTATTATTACACGCATGATGAACTTTATATATAGGTTTGGGGCTGTTGTGCATATTTTTGAGTCAACAATGATTCAGAAATATGTTTGACTTAGTCTTTAGGTGATTCATGCTAATGGACCATGCTTATGACCATGCTCATGGACCAGACGCATGAATGGACCATGCTTATGGACCACTCGCACGACTGAACAAGGTGACTGGATCAGTCGCACGACTAAGTCATAAGACTGGCTCAGTCGCAAGACTGAACCACGACTGAACCATTCATATAGTTCAGTCGTGCGTATGAATCAATCGCATGACTCAGTCGCATGACTGAACCATGCTAATGGCTCAGTCGTACGACTGGACACTAAAGCCTATAAATACCACGTAATTAATGGAAAAACGGAACACTTCGAGAATTCTTAACCCTAGCCGTCCCAGTTCGTCTAGAGAGTCCTTTCCAACTTCATAGAACGTTTCTGATCGATTCTAATCAATTCTTAACGTATTCTTGTCGTTAGTTTTGATCGGATTAATGTTCTCCCTAATTGGATCGCCAATTAAATAGGATTCCGCACTATTTGATCTGGTTTCACGTTGAATCAGTTAGTACTCCGTACGTACACGGTCCTAACACAAGGTTCACATACAGGGGGATTAGTCTTGGTGACTGAACCCATAGTACGAAACGGGATCCTTGTCATTCGACCCCGGGCTTTGTGCCAAGATATGATACGGCTTTATGTCAGTTAGAAATGGGGCTTTGTGCCTAGAATGGTGGCTTCGGGCCACGGGCTTTGTGCCAATTAGAAATGGGGCTTTGTGCCTAGAATGGTGGTTTCATACCACGATGGGGGAAAAGCCTGACAGGATCTAGAATCAGTACAAAACAAGCGAAGTAATGAAGTATGAATGATAATGCACGAAACGAACGATAACGAAAGATAAGGATAAAGTACGAAACGAACGATAACGAAAGATAAGGATAAAGTACGAAACGAACAATAACGAAAGATTAGGATAAAGTACGAAACGAGCGATAACGAATGAAATGATAAAGTATGAAACGAAGGAATACGTGCGATAACGAATGAACATGTGTGAAAGTAAAGAAAGTATTTATATAAAAAGTGTATTTTATGTATGAAATGTTTAAGGTATTTTTATATACTAAAACTAGAACTCACTCAATAATGCTGACTTTTATGTAACGGTTGCTGAGGGTGGCAGGCGGGGAGGCTACTCGGCAGGACAAGATTGGCATCCATTCACACATGTTATTGTTGTTCTTTTGTAATGCAATCAATGAAAGTGTTCTTGTGTAGTTTAAACAATGTTGTATTGCATAACAACAGTAATTATAAATAAAATGAATGGTTTTTATTAATGACTTCCGCTGCATTGTTTTAAGAAACGTATTATATTATGTATATCTAATGCTATGAATGACCAACTGTGAGGTGCCCGGAACAGGGCCTTACATTTACTATTCAGATGGCAAATAGATTTGCCAAGGAACATAACATTTATGCTTTCCTCAACCCTGAAGATCCTATGGCTAAAGGATGGAGAGACATCAGCAACTACTTGAGGAGGTCTAGGCTATTCTATGCATTATCAGCTGACCCAAACATCTATCAGTCATACATAATAGATTTTTGGAATTCAACAAGGATAAAAGAGGAGGGAGATGATTTGGTGATTCACTCAACCATTAGAAATAAAGAATTGAGGGTCTATGAAAGGACAATCAGGAGAGTGCTTGAATTAGGAGAACATGAAGAGGGCCGTCCTGATGTGTTCAAACATGAGTAGATTGAGAGAATCTTTCAGTTGATGGGGTATGATGGTGATTATCATAATGGAGAGATTAAGAAGGGAATATTGAACAAACCCTATAGATTTTTGTGCCATGCTTACTTAAAGTGCATATCTAACAAAAAGTCTGGGTTAGACAGATTCTCTACGCACATATCATCTGGGATTATTGGTATATTTGAAGGAAAAAGATATAATTATGCCAAATACATCTTTGGATGTTTACGTGATCAAATCAGGGTACGGAAAGAAGACAAGATGTACATGTACCCTAAATTCATACAATTGATCATAAATGATGCCTTGCCAAGCATAGAAAGAGAAGGAGAAGTATTTGTGCAAGCTTATTTTGGGAGATCAATACTTAACTAGATAAGTTGGAAGTATGAAGGAGAAGATATGCAAATGTTTGCATATGTAATTGATGAAAATGCAGACATCCCATAAGAACTGGTCTTCATTGATCAGCAACAAGAAGAAGAACAACATGTTGAGTCCCCTGTACCAACAGAACAAGCATCATACTCTCCACTACCATCTTCTTTAAGCAATCAATCATTATCACCACCAGTCCAATCCTACTCACCACCATGTGAACACACACAAACCTTCTCTCCTTCTTAATCCTAAACATCATTAAACACTGCTACAACCAAACCTCTATCACCAACAAGTGAACATACCCAACTTCTTTCCCTTTCCCAATCTTATTCATCACTCAACACTGCTACCACAAAACCTCTTTCACCAAATATCAATCAACCATCTCCTCAACAAGAACAACCACAAATCTCAACTTACCCATTTGTTGAATCCAACTCAACAACAGAAAGCCCTACATATAATGAAGTGATTCATTTTGAAGATCATCATGATGATGTGAAAGATGGTGTAAAAGAAGAAATCTGTTTAGAAGCTGAGAGGGAGCAAGAAAAGGAGGTTGAACAAGAAGTTGAAAATGCTCATGCTGAACAATAAGATGAGGGTGGAGATCACTTTGTTGATATCATACCATACAATTAGAATGATCTGAAAAATGAAAAGATTGATGTAAGCAAAAGCTTTCTTGTTGCTAAATACATCAATCTCATAATCAAAACCAATAAAAGATTAAAAAGGCTGAGAGAGTTGAAGGGGTTAATGAAAGAAAAGGATGCTAAATTGGCCCAACAAGAAGCAACAATCAAACGACTAAGATAAGATGCATAAACCAATGATGAAGTGGTTGATGCATTGCATCAGTTGGTGACTGAGTTAAAAGAGTCAGTTGAAAGAGAAAGAAAAGAAAAAGAGCAGCTTGTGTTAGAGATAAACAAAGCCCAGAATATTATCTCTGAACAAGTTGATCTACTGAAAACAAAATGTAACACCCGGTTATTTTTAGAAGACTCAAACAAAAGAATAAAGCGAAACAAAAAGAAAGAAAAAGAAAGAAAAGAAATAAAGCCCAAAGTTGAGGGACCAAACTTGCCAAAATGGGAGATAGTTTGGAAGAGTAGGGGATTAAGAGGGGAGGGCAGCCCACACCCTCCCCCACACTTGTAAGAATCAGCCAAGAGAGAAGAGAGGGAGAAAAAGGGGTTTCAAGCTTCGTGTTCTTGGTTTCGAGCACAAAAGTTGAGGTGTAGCTGGTTAGATTGAAGCTTTACTCGACAGTGTTGCCTGTGTGAGTTCTAAGACCCCTCTTTTACATGTTTTCAACTGATTTAGGGCTGGAGCACATAGTAAAACCCGTTTTTAAAGTGTGTGTGTTGAACCCGTGTGTGGGTGTGTGTGTGTGTGATTCGAATGGGTTTTGATTTCGAGCTTGTGTGTGCTTGAATGGTGTTGTGGTATGTGTTTCTAGGGTTTAGGATGGTTGATTTGAGCTTAGAACATGTTCGGGAGGGCTTGGAGGCCGAAAATGGCAAATTGGGTTCGGGAAGAACTCCATTATGCATCAGTTAGGGCTAGGCGACTGAATGGCATGTGACTGGAGGTCATGCGACTGAAAGAAACACGACTGAGGGTCATTCGCATGTGAGTCATGAGACTGAGGGTCATTCATATGCGAGTCATGCGACTGAGGGCCATTCACATGTGAGTCATGCGACTGAAGTTCATTCGTATAAGGGTCATACGACTGAGGTCCATACGCCTGAGTGCTCATTCGTATAGTGTTCATTCGCCCATAGAATTCATCCGCCTAGGTCCATCCGCATAGGGTCCATTCGCCTGATGTCCATTCGCCTAAGTATTCAGTCGCCTGGGAGGTCATGCGACTGAAGGGTGTCCATACGCCCAAATAGGGCTCGGGTGCCCGAGAGAACATAGTTCAACCTTCTGACTTTCGGGGAGATGTGTAGAGGTAAGCTTGAACGTTGGAGGTTCCCGAGGGTTCGTGTAAGTTGACCTTCAAGGTCATAGACATTATGATGGTCATGATGATGATGTATTATTGATGTTTATGCATGATGGTATGTATGATGTAAGTTATGTATGTATGGTGGTGCCTTGTATGGTGATGTCTTGGTATGTTTATGTTTATGTTTATGTTCCTATTATGTATGATTATTTTCCCGTGGCTTTACGTTGAATGTTTAAGAATGAATGAAAAGTATTATGTAACGTAAAGTGGAAGATAATGAAAAGAGGAACGTAATGAAAGAATGCATGCATTAACGAATGAATGAATGAAACTAAGAAAGGCTTGCAAGCAAATGTATGGAGGTTCACACCCAATGAAGGGTGTTAGCTCAACTGTGTGCGGGTTAGCTATCCCAGAAGGATGCACACTGGGGTCCAATCCTTGTGATTGACCATATGTGTGGGATCTTTTCCGCTTGCCCTAGGTATTGGAGTCAGCTTCGTGTATAATGTTCAAGGTCTATGAAAGACCTCAGGCCCAGTAACCAGCTTCGTGCACAATGTTCATAGCACTTGGCATTGATCTGGAATGAAAGAGAAAAGATAAGTGGTGAATGTACTTGCCCTAGGTACTGGAGTCAGCTTCATGCATAATGTTCGAGGTCTATGAAAGACCTTAGGCCCAGTAACCAGCTTCGTGCACAATGTTCGGGGTATTGTACATGTCATCGAAAGTAATGAACGTACGAATGAAAGTAAGAATTTATGAATGAATGTGAATGAAAGTAATGAGTGTGAATGGTAATGATGTACGTTTAATGAACGAAAGTTAATGAACGAATGATGAAGATAATAATGATATTATTTATGTGTACGCATGATGCTTGATCGCGTAAGAATGTAAAATACGGTTTTAATCAAAAGTAAAGTATGTTTTACTTTAAAACTAGAACTCACTCAGCAACGCTGACTTTTTATGTGTTTCCAGTTGGCAGGTAATGTTGCTGAGGATGGCACAGGTGGCTACTCGGCTCTTTTTGGATGGCATTCTTTGTATAATGTTTTTGCATCATAATGCGAACAAACGATGTTTTGTAATGATTGATGTATTAACTTGCAAAAGCATTTAAATTGAATGAAAAGTTATTCCGCTGCAACTCTTTTTAAATATTAATGTATAAATATATTTTTAGGTGCGATGATTTGACCAACTATGAGGTGCCCGGGAACGGGGCCTTACACAAAAGAAGAGGAGATTGAGGAGTTAAAGAAAAAGATACTTGTTCTTGAACCAGCTGCTCATCAAGAACCAATAAAAGAAGTTCCTCAAATTTCAAAACCAATTATCCAATACAGTAGAAAAAAAATAACACTTGGGAAAAATTCAAAGGGAGATTATTAAGATTACACTCTCCTAAGAAAGCAATAACATTATCTCCCGAGCACACTCCTTCAGTAGATGTATCTACTTTGAAACCAATTCAACATAATGAATCTGAGAGTGATACTGAGTGGGAAGAATTAACAAAGATTGACTCTCCCAATGGTGCAAAAGAAGCAAAATTTGATGAGTTGTTATCTACTGAAGATATTCTTGAAGAAAGACCTCAATCCTTAATGTTTATGGACTTGATTAATAATGGATTTCCATATGAAATGGTGGAGAAGATGAACATGTGTGAAATGAAGCAAGTTTTGAAAGAATTTGATGTAGCAAGATTTATACTCTCTGTAAGCAACTATGAAACTTTCACTGAATTCCAATCAATTCAGAAGATCAAGCAAGATCTGGGACACAACTAAGCTCAACAAATACAATATGAAGCCATAATTACAAGTCGCATGAACTGAAAGGAAGACTAGTGGCTGAACTCAGGAAGATGATGGAGTATGTCATGAAGGTGGAGTTGGAAACAGGAGTAAAATTCATAATAGAGGCACCAAATCCTGCTTATGCTCATCAAGCAAAATCTACTCCTGTCGTACCAGTTATAGTAGAAGGCAAAGACAGGCATAAGGATAAAGAAAAACTTATTAGAGAGCCAAGGGATGTGATTCCAATCAAAATTTGGCCTCTTGGAACAACAGTTAGAGACATCATAGATGAAAAATCCACTCTAATTCATCTGTATGATCATCTTACAACTCCCAGATCTGCTGAGGAAAACAAGATCATAGCCTGGAAATATTATGCAGATTGGGATTGCGTAGCAATAAAGAGGGCATCTAGGAAGATACAATACTTCCTATTGATTGAATCAATTATATCACTTCTAGATGCTGATGTATCTAACCTCCAAAGCATTCCTATCACCAACTATCCAATCAATCCGAGAGGAAGAGATTTATCTGTGATTGTTGGAAAGTTGAGAACAAAGTTTAAAGATGATGTGATAAAGGAAGTAAGAAGAGAAGATAATGAGCACAAAATAAGAAAATAAAAACAAAGAAGATCCCAATCCAGCTCTTCTCATCTTATAGATGATGAATTCTTAAGAAGAGTTGGATATTCAAACAGGAGCACAGCTACAATCAAGAGTGTTGATTGAAATCAATATACATATCCAATTACAGAATGGAGATATGCGAAAAGAACAAAGGAGCTTGTGTTACTGAGAAATAAAGCAAAGAAGAAAGCACCAAGCATAAGAATTTTTGATCCAATAGAGATCAAACTTCTCCATCCAAGCTACACTTCATACCTTTATGACAAATATTTTCCAAAGCTGAATGATGAACATGCTCAAAGTGACATATGCTTATATGTGCACATAATTCAGGTGATAGACAATCTACATGCCAAGGCCTAGAAAAGAAGAAGATTTGAGGCTAGTTAGCTACTAGGATCTAAAATTCCATCTATCTCTGATTTAAGAATATCTGAACAAAATGAGTTGGGAGTGGTCAATAATAATAGTGTAGTGGCTACATTGACAATAGAAGAAGATGTACTTGGTCTAAGTTTTGACACTTTTAAGAGAATAAGCAGAATGGAGATCAAGTACAAGTATTTTTTCAAAAGGAAGCAATCTCCTACTTCAACAAAAAGATTATGGCAAGATTCATGGAGTTGTCAAGTTTGAAGAGTTGATTACAAGTGTCTAAGCCTAAGGGGGAGTATTGTTAGGTCTAGATTCAACAGGTATAGATTCATTATATAGGCTTAGAACTTTAATCATCTTGTGTTATGAACTCTTTTACATATTTATCTTTTTGTATGCAATATATGTATAGGTTAACCCAAATAATTGCATGCATGCATGCATGCATGCATACATGCATACATGTATTTGGACTACAAAAGCAAACCAGATTGTAGAGCAAGATCTGATAAGTAATAGTCAACAAATTGGTATTCATTTATCAATAGATTTTTTTCTTCTGTTTGAATTCATTTCAACAATTCTTTTAGTTGCGTTAATCGACGCAATTGCTGTAGCTCGTCAATGTGTGATTGCAGGAAGAACATGATACTTAGTCAATTTTGAAAATTGACTATGTGTAAGAACTATGTATGGATGAACAATTTGAACTTCTGTAGATGTTCGGCTGGAACAGAACAATGAGTTAAGCACCAGTGGATCTCCTGCGGAAGAACAACTTACTGCCAATGAAATTCCAAGTGATGTCATAAAGTCAATCTCTATAGACGAACTTCACTTGCATAAGTGATGTCATAAAGTCAACATCTACGGACGACTTCACTTTAGTCAGAAATCAAGTCACGTCAAGACCATTCACTGGGTAATTTTCTTACGACAATAAGAAAGTTACTGTTACCTTAAAAGTAAGTCCCTGAGCCTATAAATACAAGGCATGGGTGCACACTTTTAGAAAAATGAACAAAACCCTAGCAACCCTAATAGGAACCATAACATACACTAGTGATCATCACACATCATTATAAGAACCCTAGAAATAGCAATAGCAACAACAACAATAGCAATCAATCAATCATCATTTGTTCAACTGTAAACATTATTCAATGTTAATAGAATTTGAAGCAAATTTGTTTGTTCATCTATTACGTTCATCTGCTTTTCATTTATCTGATTTGTTCTTCATTGATTCATATTACAATTATTATTTGATCATCAATTAATTAAACAATGACTAGTGATAATTTCACGATCACTATTCGTACGATCTAATTGATAATTCCTGCTTGATTCCTTGGATTCACAATTCACTGCCTCCTTTCGGAAGGACAATTCACCATCTTCATCATCCAGCATCATATGTTGGTTGATAGTGGCTAGAGTGATGAACACTATCCTCCCCTGCATCGTGGCAGATAGTGTCTTCTCACCATCCATAATGACCTCTTGGTAGGTCCTCTAGAACTTTAGCAGTTGATCTTCATAATGAGGAGGATCAATGGTGAGGTAAGATGTGTGGGAAAGAAAGTTTCAAATCATTGAAAAACCAGGTTGTTTCTCAGCCGATAACAAAGTAACCTGGTTATGTTGTCTATAGAGGTGCATGACAAAGGCTGGCTGATTTTGGGGTTCAGTGTTGGCCATTTTATGAAGCTTTTATGTGAGAGATGTGAAGAACAACAAGGGTTTTGTGGAGAATTTAAGGCTTGAGAATTCAGATGAAGAGGAAGAAGAAAGAGGGAGATCCGTTGTAAAGGCTATTTATATGCCTGGATATGAGACAAATTTATTACAAAAAATAACTTTGAAATCCAGATGTCGATCCCAGCTCTAAAAAGGTGCCCAAAAAGATAGTTATCTTGAAAGTTAAAAATCTTCCGAAGGTAATTTCCCTTCGAAAGTTTAAAGACAGCTTCCGAAGCAAAATTGACTTCGGAAGATATTCCTCAGTTTTTTAGAAGAATTGCTTTGGAAGAAAATGACTTAGAGTAATTTTGCTTCCGAGACAGATTTGATTTCGGAAGATATTAAGCTTTAGAAGTTTTATTTAGTGAGTAAATAAAACTTTTGAGACTAAATTGCTTTTAGAAGAAAATTGCCCTTTAAAACATACAAATACTTAGATGCTGATTTAAGCTTCAAGAGATATATCAGAATTTCTTCTGAAGTTAACTTCCTTAGTAAGTAGTTATTTGTTTTGAATACATAATTTTCTTCCAAAGTCAAATCAATGTCTTTCGAGAGAAAAGCTATCTATATTTCTTAAAAATCTAAGGAATATATACATTGAAAGAAATTTCTTCCAAGATAAACCGGGCTTGTATGAGGGATAAATTAGACAATATTAAATACACACACTTTTAAAAAACAATTCTGAAATTAATTTAAGAAAATCGACTCAAAGTTAATCATCCCAGTAGCTGATACAAGAGATTCAAATCTCTCTTCATCAAATGCTTTTGTAAACAGATCTACATATTATTCATTTGTGTTGACTTTGACCAGTTTAATCAATCCTTTTCAAAATTATCTCTAATCAAACCTGATGTTGATGTGTTTTGTCTTTGATTACTGCACTGGATTCTCTATAATGGAGATAGCAATAGTCTTGCCTATGTGGATAGGAGTCTTCTTGAAATTGAATCCATAATCTAGCATCTAATTTGGAATCCAAAGCACTTAAGCACAGTAACTTCTATCAACAATGTATTCAGCTTTAGGAGTTGATACAGATATATAGGATTGCTTTTATACTGGCATGAGACTATCCTCCAATAAGGAACTGACTTCCCTAGATGTAGACTTGCTAGTCATGTTACAGCCACCATAGTCATTATCTGTATATGCATACAGATTAAATTCAGAATTCTTTGGATACTAAAGTCCTAATTTTGGAGCTCCATTGAGGTATCTAAGAATCCTCTTGATAGAAACTAGGTGTGAAATCTTGGGGTTAGCTTGATATCTTGCACATATGCATGTCGTAAACATGATATCAGGCATGCTGCCTATTAGGTACATAAGAGACCCAATCATAAGAGACCCAATCATAACCCTGTATTGATGTTCATCCACACACTCTTCCTAATTATCTAGTCCTATGGAGTGGTTTTAGGCTATGGGAGTCTTAGCAACCTTACAATCAGTCAGATGAAATCTGGTTAGTATGTCATATACATACTTTAATTGGTTTATGAAAATTCCATTGTCAACTCGCTTCACTTAAATTCCTAAAAAAATTGAGTTCCCCCATGGCACTCATGTTAAACCTGTTCTTCATCAGCTTCTCAAACTCTTTACAGAGTTCTTCATTAGTTGACATAAAGATTATGTCATCAACATAAACTTGAATCAGCATCAAGTCATTTCCTGTTATTTTGATAAAGAGTGTGCTGCCAATAGTACCTCTTTTGTAACCATGTTGAACTAAGTATTGTGATAGTGTCTCATACCACTTCCTTGGTGCTTGATGCAGTACATAGAGAGCTTTGTCAAGCTTACAAACATAATTAATATGATCTGGATCTTCAAAGCTAGGTGGTTGACATACATACACTTCTTCATCTATCACTCCATTTAGAAATGCACACTTGACATCAAGTTGGTAGACCTTGAAATCATTTGATGTACCAAAAGCAAGGAATATTCTTACAGCTTCAAGTCTTGCTATAGGAGCAAAAACATCTATGTAGTCAATCCCTTCCTCTTGAGTGTACCCTTGGACTAGCAGTCTTCCCTTGTTCTTGATGACAAGTCTTCTATAATCTTTCTTGTTCCTAAATACCCTATTGGTTCATATTGGCATCTTCCTAGGTGGAAGGGAACATAGGTTCCAAACATCTAGTCTTTTGAATTGAAGCACTTTCTCCTGTATTGCTTCAATCCAGCCTCCATCTCTTAAAGCTTCATCTACTTTCTTTAGCTCAACCTGGGATAAAAAGCAAGAGTGCAGACAAACATTTTGATCATAGGTTTGTCCTCTTGTTCTCACCACAAATATAATGTGAACAACATTAGTGCTATAGTTTAGAAAAATAAACCAAGATCACATCATAAAGAAAACCACATACTCAAATAATTCCATTATATAAGGGAAGTATTGAAACGATGAGACATCATGATAAACCATATTCACACATATTAGAATCTATCGAATCCCTTTACTGAGCTTATGCATCAAGCTAAACATAGAAATGTAGATAAGATAGGGCTTAGATTTCTAGATAATGGATTTGATTTGTATTGTATAAAAATATATTTATGTTTTTGACTTTTTGTGTATTTGAGAACCCTCAAATATTGTATTTAAATATTCATAGTCAATCAGATTCATAATAATCAATCTTAATTAAGGCTATATTGAATAGTTGTTGGTTCATATAGATGGAAACTCAAATGATTGAGTACCAATATTCATTGATATACATTAAAGAATGATGATAGGATATATCTCACTTAAAAATGTTGTTCATGAATCTAAGTCATAAGAACTTATAAAAATGGTAAGATCTATCTATCCTTCGACCCAAGACATATAATTGAACTAACTTTAACTAAAGATTGTTCTATGACCTTATCTAACGTTGTTTCATAAAAGGAAGTTTTAAGGGTAATCACTTGTGAATAAATTCAAGGTTAAGTGGGAGTTATACATGGTCAAAGAAATTTAGTGCTTATATGAGTATAGGAGTTGGACATCGTGGCGCCCTTGTTGATTTGAGCTGGTGTTGAATGTGTGGCTATGCTCAAATTAAGAGTAGTTTGATATATCTCTTCAAATTATAAACAAGAAATTGAATAGTCGAAAAATATATAAGAATGAAATATGATCTATGTATTATGTTCAAGGAGTGTCTAATACAGAAATAATAAAATGATAAGCTTACCACGCATGTAGTATATGTTTAAGTAAGGAGTTACTTAAATACAAGAAAGTAGTTTACAATATAAAGCATTAAGTGGGAGTATGTTGAACATCGATTTACGATTCAAAGCGTTATACATTGTGCGACAACAATTAATAACGTGTAATAGTTTGACATTATGAATCACCAATTACGTTTAGTAAAATGGTGAGCAGTTATTAAGGAAATAATTAACTAAAAGAGGATTAAATGTTTATTAAATAATCAATAATTAATTAAACATTTTATTTAATGGTTTAATTGGTTTTAACTAATTAAAGATTAATTCGTAAAACCACAAAGGCTTAAATGTTATTAAATGTTAATTATTAAACGTTAATAATTAAAAGGACCTAAATAGAACAACAGGGGTGGAAAAGGTAAATAGTTTACATATTACATTATAGACGTTTCAAGCATCCCTGCCCCCTAAGATCGTCGACCACCACACCTCTCAAACTGCCATCGATCGCCGCCACGTAAACGTGTTTCGAGTTGCAATAGTTGCAAAGATTAGATTTTTTTGTGATTCAGGATCATCTAGCAAGGTCGTTGATTACTCCTTAGGTGAAAAGCTTTGAGCTTTACGGTCAAAGACACAATCTTTAACCTATCTATGGTTGTTAATTGTTTATACGTGTGTAATTGGCTACCTATTTGGGTTTGATTAATCAGATTAATCATTAAACACTTTTACTGACTTTTGATATTAAAAACTTCTATTTCTAGTAATTTTAATTTGTTAAAGATAGCAAACAATACCCAACATGAGGGCCATTGAAGTGAGAAAATTTTGTAGAGAGATCAATTAAGTATGAAAGAAAGCATGTACGATAGGTTTAAGAACATGAAAAGGTGTTTTAGTGAATGAGAATAAAAGCATGGCAAATAGATAAGAAAAATATTTAATATGAATCTAAATAGATTTCAAATCCCATATGATGGAATTATGTTATGAAACTAAATTCGAAACAAACAGGAAAGAATTCAATTTAAAGCACTTTAAACATTTGATGATATCTCATCGGTGGCAATAGAGAATGATACAAATGGTTTAACAAGCCTAAATATTATCAAATGTAGTAGCACTTTGATACCCGAAGTGTGAAATACTAGCAGTAGTGATTTAGTGAAGTTTTGGTACACACCTTATCATAAACACAAAATTAGACAACATTTACAAAATTCAACATTTTGTAAGAAAAAGTTTTGATTAGTCGTAGTTAATAATACCAAGTTTAGTGACAACTAATAGTTAAATTTATTTGCATAAAAAGCTTTTTATAGCTTTTTATAGCTTTTTATAGATAGATCACCTAGATTGTATTGAATGCAACTCTAAATCTATATTTGATTCTAAATCCATAAAATTTGAGCATAGCAACTTAAGTTACAATGTAGTCTACTCATATGTTGATATGGACACCACGTCTGCCTTTTGCATTTCCATGACCCAATATTCCACCTAAAAATTAACAAACACCC
>BJCO01826904.1:0-14867 GCA_018326465.1 Flaveria floridana | reverse complement strand
ATTTTTCGAGGATTGCGCAACCTCTTACGCAATTGACTCAAAGAGATAAAAAGTTTGTTTGGGCTGTTAAGCAAGAGGAGGCATTCCTGACTTTAAAGGAGAAGTTGTGTAACGCCCTAATATTAATACTTCCGGAAGGGTCAGAAGGATTTATGGTGTACTGTGACGCATCACATCAATGCTTGGGATGTGTGCTCATGCAAAAGGATAAGGTGATTGCGTACGCATAACGACAACTTAAGAATTACGAGAAAAACTACACTACCCATGATCTCGAATTGGGCGCGGTAGTTTTTCTCTCAAAATATGGAGGCATTATTTGTACGGTGCAAAGTGCGTTGTCTACATAGACCACAAGAGCCTTCCACATATTTATGAGCAGAAGGAATTGAACATGAGGCAGAGACGTTGGATGTAGTTACCTAGTGACTATGATTGCGAAATCCGATACCACCTGGGAAAAGCTAATGTAATTGCTCATGCCTTAAGTCGGAAAGAAAGAGTTGAACCCGTACGTGTTCGGCCAGTAAGTATGACGGTTCACCCGAGCATTAAAACTTGTATCATTTCTAATCAGGTGCAAGCAATAAAGGAATTGAATAGGAAAGAGGAAGCACTAAGAGGGTTGGACAAACAGTTCGTGAAGAAGTACGATGGTGGGTTGTAATTCGTCGAGAGAATTTGGGTTCCGTCTTTAGGAAATGCACGGTTGATGGTGCTAGACGAGGCTCATAAAACAAGGTATTCGGTACATCCCGGTGCAGATAAGATATATCATGACCTTAGAGACTTATATTGGTGGCCTGGAATGAAACGGGATATTGCTATGTATGTGAGCAGATGCTTAACTTTTTCAAAGGTTAAAGCAGAAAATGGAGAGAATAGCAAGGATGACTAAGTCTACTCACTTTCTGGAAATAGGAGAACATCACAATAGACTTCATTATGAAGCTACCGAGGACCAGTAGTGGACACGATTTGATTTGGGTCATTGTAGATAGGATGAGTAAGTCTGCTCACTTTCTGGCCATTCGGGAGGACTTTAAAATGGAAAGAATAGCAAGGATCTATATTAGTGAGATTGTGGCAAGACAAGGGGTACCAGTGTCAATCATCTCTGATCGTGGCGCACGTTTCACCTTGATATGAGTACGGCTTATCACCCTTAGACCGATGGACAGACTGAGCGTACAATTCAGACGTTGGAGGATATGTTGAGGGCCTATGCAATTGATTTCGGTGGTAACTGGGACACCCACCTTCCGTTGGTGGAGTTCTCTTATAACTATAGTTATCACACAAGTATTGGGTCTGCACCGTTTGAGGCACCATATGGGCGTAAGTGTAGGTCGCCGGTGTGTTGGGCAGAGGTTGGGGAAAACCAAATGACTTGGACCCGAGATCATACAGGAGACTACCGACAAGGTGTTCCAGATTAGGGATAGGTTGAAGGAGGCTTAAGATCGTCAGAAAAGCTACGCTGACAATCGAAGGAAGCCATTAGAGTTCACTGTTGGGGATAACGTTCTATAAAAGGTTTCGCCTTAGAAAGGCATTGTTTGTTTTGGCAAAAGAAGCAAATTAGCACCAAGATACGTTGGTCCGTTCAAGATCATTGAACGAATTGGCCCTGTTGCATATCGGCTTGAATTACTGCAAAAGTTAAACGGTATACATGACACATTCCATGTTTCAAATCTCAAGAAGTGTCTTGCTGATGAGACGTTGCATGTGCCACTCGAAGAAATTCAAGCGGATGAAAAACTTCAATTCGTTGATGAACCGATGGAGATCATGGACAGAGAGATAAAGACGTTGAAGCGAAGCAAGATTCCGATTGTGAAGGTAAGATGGAACTCAAAGAGAGGTCCTGAGTTTACCTGGGAATGAGAAGACGGAATGAGGACTAAGTACCCCCACCTATTTGCGGATGGTAGTACAGTTGATAACTCTAGTTAAATTCGGGATGAAATTCTCTCAACTAGCGGATACCGTGACATCCGTCACCAAAATAGGTACGTTGACTTTGACATTGATGGGATTTTGACTTTTGATCTTGATTTTTGGCATATTTGGACATGGACTTAATTAGCTGTTCATTACTTAGTGGACCTTATTTTTTGCTTAATGGGCCTATGTCTTTGTATTGGGCCAAGAGCCTCCATCATTATGATGACTATTGGGTTTGTTATTGTATGACGTCCTGTGCATTGAGCATACTCAAGGAGTTAATAAAGATGAAACAAATTTACACCGAAACCCAACTAATGCTACATCCATGGGCTTTGCCTAAAGCCTAGTAAATAAACTTGAATTAGTTTAATAATAATAATAATAATAATAATAATAATAATAATAATAATAATAACTACTAAATAAATTACCTGAATTCTAGGTAATATGGTAGCTCTTTGGAACCGTTTTAGAGCGCGGAATTTAAAAACGTAAAAATTAGTCGACACGCGGTTCGAGACGAGACGGATTAGGCGAGACAGGCCAAGGGCCCGAAGGCCCTTGTCCTCCCCTTCATTCGGCCGAACCATAGTAACAAGGGGGAATCCCTTTTTTCCCTTACTTTAACAAACTTCATCTCCAAGTCATCATCTAGTGCAAACCCTAGCCACCACAACTCAAATCTTCTTCTTCCTCCTCCATTCCAATCGAAAATACTGCTCCCTTTGTGCCATCCATCGATTTGATGATAATCAAGACATTCAAGGTCTCATACTAAACAAGACTTGTGCATCTTCGAATCTAAGGTAAGCAAAATCATTCTTGATGATTTTAACTCTTGTTCTACATTAACTTCGATGATGTTCATCATCTAAATACTAAATCTTCATCTAATATTCTCTTATTCTTTGTTTTGGGAATTGAATCGTTTAGATCTAGGCGTTATGATTATTGGATTCACTACTTGGTAAAAACCCTAATCCTTGGACTTGTACATTCTTCAAACCCATCAAAATTGGGTTGTAATCTTGGATGACCTGCTCTTAAATGATATCATGGACTTATAAAATGTTTTGAAGTCATTAAAATTGTTTCTAGAAAGGTTAAACGTGTTGAACGATCAAAAAAAATGAAATTACCAATTACCTTGGCAAACCGAGTGACTAAAACTCAAGAAATTGTTTGAGACTAAAAATTTAAAGTAAACTAAGTATTTAATGGAAATTTTGGACAACTAGAACCTGGAATAAAAGTTCTTTCTATACTCGGATTGATAACGGGCAAATATTGAAGTTTGAAACGTAAAGGAATAAGACTAATGAATTGGACAGCTTGCTGTCAGAAAAATGGGTCATCTTGTACATATCATAATTTGGTCAAAATACACCCAATTTAGGCAAAATCTGGGTCTAAAATTTATCTCTATGACTCCTCTAACTAACTAAAGTGATCTCGTGTCGTTTCGACATCGTTTGGCCCTCCAAACGTAGCAAACCAAACTGAAGGTCAAAACTGACAAATCTGGGCAGCAGATTAGTCTGTATTCTTCGAGTCATAACCTTTTCATATTTTACAAAATGTAGATGATTGTTTTTTCTGGAGTTTAACTAAAATTCTCCTCTTTAAAATGGTACCTTTTACGCAATGATTCGTTACCGTTTCGATCTCCACACAGCTTATACAAAACTGATGCGCAATCAGATATATGTGTTGTAATATCTTGACAAACTTAAAAGTAAGAGTTGAAACTAATTAATCTAAACAAAGATAAGTTTTGTGTATAAAAGTGGTTAGATGACTTTATAAAAGATTTAATTAATGAGAGTGACAATGAAAAACCATGATGAGCGTTAAGGGCTGGGCTAAAAGGATTACGCCCATGTTGGTCATTTTTTTGTACTATAGTAATCCTTTTGCGTATTGTACTTTTAGTGCTTGCTTAGCGTATTGTGGGATTTGAACAATATCATTTCAAGGTGAGTTTCACGGCCCTTTTAATTATTTTTTTTGGGGAAAAGCTTTCTCAAATGTTTTGTTTTACCCCGTGTTATAAATAACTTGTGTGTGGTTTGGCCATAAGGTTGTGTCTAAAAAATCTTACAAATGTGCTATCTGTATTTGGACTGTATTGGACTAGACTATCATGGAGAGGTATTGTTAGTACTAACGGGTTGACACCCCACCCCTATTGTTGGTATGCTAGCTAAGACCAACATGGCCATTTGCGAGCCCTTGGGTGAATATAATCCGGTTGTGGGTATGGGCATGACACTTGATTTGTATGAATTCTATGGCTACTATGTTCTTTTATTAACACACTCATTTAGTTATATGTGCACACGACATTATTTTTGTACTTTGAACCTGTGAACTCAGCAACGTATGTAGACTTTTATGAGCCTGTCTTTTCAGGTAACAACGTGTAGGTGAAATGGATGTGGACTTAGATGAGACCGCTCTCTTGGGAGCATTAAACTACTTTTGGACTTTTATTTGGATTTGTTTAATTATGGTCTTTTTGGATTATTAGGACTGGATGTTTAATGGTGTGTTTGTTGAGTTTTGGATTGTTTAACGTGTTTGGAATGTTTGTTCTGTTGGAACTTTTGGTGGACATATTTTATTTTGGTTATTCGTAATGGAGTGATCGTCCTTGATACTTGTTCACATGTGTCGGGCGTCATCATGACCCATTTACGGAGAACGCCTTATAGTGATTCTCTTAGACCCCTAATGTGTTATGACGATCATGTCCGTTGAACCCTCATGTTTCCGTTATCAGCGGGGTATGACAGATTGGTATCAGAGCCATTGGTTGTAGAGAATTAGATGGATTACTCGACTTAGACTATAACCTAAGTACCCACATGTAGTATGCATTATAGGATATCTGTGCATTATTATACATGTATATGTGTTAAGTTCTTGTACATGGTAGATTGTCTTATTTGCTACTAGATCTTTTATTTATATGAGCAAAAGTATTTATACTTTTCTTCTAGGTCATGACTTCCGATGATCATCCTATTCCCCATCCTATCATCGAGATCTCATCTAACACTGAGCATGATGAGCAACCTGCATTCCCAATGGTGGAAGTGAGCTGAGACTTAGTTACTAGTGGACGCAGGCCGGTGACAAGGTCTATGAGGAGGACCTTTAGGCCATATGGGTTTGGAGCACCCAGGAGAGCATTCGCTCGGAGGAGTGTCGTTCCCCATCCGGACGATGATGCCCCACCCCAAGGAGTTCCCAGAAGCGTAACTGTGACACCACCTGACTCACCGAGATCTGTTAGCAGTTGCGAGAGCCATGTGGGAGTTATACTAGAGGCAGCCGTGCATCCACCCACTATTCGAGATGATGGAGACAACACGCCCGCCCTCGCAACCTTGACAGGCAAGAAGGAGTTTGCACGCCATACGACTGGAGGACTGGTGGTTACGTGCACATAGGATTCCCCTTAGGATAGAGCTGCGAATGAGAGATGCAGATGCTGATTATCTTCCATTTTTTTCTTCCTACCATTTTATTACTTCAAATACTTTTATTCTAGGATCATTAAACTTAGTGCGATGACTTCTACTTTTTGGAATTAGGGATAATTAAAAATCATATTATTAATATTATTATCATTTTGGACAATTATTGGTCATTTATTATAGATGTGTTATTGGAGGCTCAAATCTGTATGAATTTATCTGTGTCTGTGGACATGTGGTCGATCATTGTGTGACATAAATTTGTGAAATGTGTAGTTGTTGATTGAATGGTTCTGTGCTATAACTTGTACTAATATAGCATATTTGAATATTAAAATATTATGTCGTAGTAGTTAATATGCATAACGTTTGTGGACAGTCTTATTTAGAACATGCCACCAAGAAGAGTTACTCAGAGTGCCACCCGAGGAGGTGAGGTTCCTAGGGGGCGTGGGCATGGCAGGGGTGCTGGTGGTCGGGGTAATGCTCCACGTGGTAGGGGACATGGTGGACCAAATAAGAGAATAATGAGGCCAACGATCCTGATATCGCCGTAGTAGTCGCCCAACAGTTAGCTACATTGATACCCATGATTCTCAAGTGAGTAACACTATCTTGAATAATGGCAACAGTTAGCCAGCGATGGTGAAGCACCAGTGCAAAATGAGAATGCCGGGAATGGACCAGTTGCTGCAAATGGTCCTGGTGGTAGAGTCGGTTGCACTTATACAAAATTTATGACCTGTAAGCCTAAAGAGTTTGAAGGGAAGGGTGGAGCTATAGCCTTGACCCGTTGGATTGAAAAGATGGAGACTGTGATGGACATTAGCGACTGTGTAGAGAATTAGAAGGTGAAGTATGCTTCATACTCTCTTGTAGGTAAGGCTTTGACCCAGTCAAACACACAAGTGCAGGCACGAGGAAGAGAAGCGGTAATGGCCATGAATTGGACCGATTTTAAGGCACTAATAACCAAGGAGTACTGCCCCATGTATGAAATGCAAAAACTGGAACATGAATTTTGGAATCACTCTGTGGTGGGAGCGGGTCATGTTGCTTATACTAACCGGTTCCACGAACTGGCAAAGCTAGTGCCACACTTAGTGACGCCTGAGTCAAAGAGAATTGAACGATACATTTGGGGTTTGGTACCGCAGATCCGGGGTATGGTGACTGCTGCTGCACCCCCGACTATTCAAAGTACCATATTGAAAGTAGGTAGTTTGACAGATGAGATGGTTCGGACTGGAGTCTTAGGTAAGGGATGTGAAAAGAGAAAAGAGGTTAGTGAGTCTAGCAAGCAAGCAGGTGGTAAAACAGATAAGAAAGCAAAGGTGGTTAAGGGTTATGTGGCTACACAACTAGCAAGGAAGAACTATGCTGGTGCTTACCGAAAATGCACCAAGTGCAATATTCACCATCCGAATATTGTACCATGTTCGGTTTGTTTTAACTGTAAGCAAGTTGGTCATCTACCTAAGGGTTGTAGGGTGGTAGTGAACCCGGTTGTGCCAATCAACGCGGTCAGACCAGCAGGTAGGTAGCGTGGGTGTTATGAGTGTGGAAGTCTACAGCATTACCGCAATGCATGCCCGAGATTGAATAGAGCTTCAGGGCAAGCGACCAACCAAAATCCCAGGAATAATGAACAAAATCAAGTGTTAGAAATCGGAGCGAACCTAGTACAAGGCAACAATGGAAATCCTGCTCGTGGGAGTGCATTTGTGTTAGGAGCCAATGAAGCTCATCGGGAACCATAAGTTTTGGCGTGTACATTTATTTTGAACGATCATTATGCTATAGTATTATTTGACACGGGGGCTGATAATAGCTTCATGTCCTATGAATTTGTGAAAATGTAATATGTGACCCCCAGTTATGTGCAAACCCCTTATGTAATTGAGTTGGCAAATGGTAGTTTAGTAGAAACTAAGGAGGTAATCCGAGATTGTACCCTAATATTAGATGATCATGTCTTTAGCATAAATCTTATTCTTTTTGGGCTTGGGAGCTTCGACGTAGTGGTGGGTATGGACTAGTTAATAGAGAACAAGGCTGAGATTGTTTGTAACGAAAAGATTGTACGATTTCCATTATCGGGTGGTGATACGCTAGAAGTGAACGGTAAGAGGCCATAAGTGAAAAAGGGGCTTATTATAGGTATGAATACTGAGGCAAAGAAGATTGAGGACATACCAGTGGTGTGAGAGTTCCAGGAAGTATTTCGGAGGATCTGACAGGATTGCCACCTGGGCGACAGGTGTACTTTCGAATTGATCTGGTGCCTAACGCAACACCTGTGGCTAAGGCCCGGTATCAATTGGCTACGTCAGACATGCAAGAGTTGTCTAGTCAGCTTCAATAACTGTTAGATAAAGGTTTCATACGACCTAGTCATTCACCATGGGGAGCACCGGTACTTTTCGTGAAGAAGAAGGATGGATCTTTCAGAATGTGCATATACTACCGAAAACTGAATAAACTAATGGTTAAGAACCAATATCCTTTGCTAAGGATAGATGATCTGTTTGACCAATTACATGGGTCCAAGCACTTTTCAAAGATTGATCTCCGATCGGGGTATCATCAACTTAGGGTACATGAGGAGGACGTGCCGAAGACGGCTTTTAGAACTTGCTATGGACATTATGAGTTTCTAGTCATTCCCTTCGGGTTAACGAACGCCCCAGCGGTATTCATGGATTTGATGAATCGCATGTATAGGCCTTATCTGGACAAGTTTGTATTAGTATTTATCGGTGATATTTTATTCTACTCTAAGACGAAAGAGGATCACGAAGGACATTTGAGAACAATTTTAGACCTGTTGAGGAGAGAGAAGTTGTGCGCCAAGTTCTCCAAGTGCGAGTTTTGGTTACGGGAAGTGAAGTTCCTTGGACATGTGGTAAATGAGGAGGGAATTCATGTGGACCCTAGTAAGTTGGAGGTTGTTAAAGACTTGAAGACACCCGAAACACCTTCGGAGATTAGATAGTTCTTGGGTCTAGCAGGTTACTACCGACGATTTATCACGAATTTTTTGAGGATTCCGCAACCTCTTGCGTAATTGACTCAAAAAGATAAAAAGTTTATTTTGGGTGTTAAGCAAGAGGAGGCATTTCTAACTTTAAAGGACAAGTTGTGTAACGCCCCAATATTAACACTTCTGGAAGGATCAGAAGGATTTGTGGTGTACTGTGACGCATCGTATCAAGGCTTGGGATACGTGCTCATGCAAAAAGATAAGGTGATTGCGTACGCCTCACAACAACTTAAGAATCACGAGAAAAACTACACTACCCATGATCTGGAATTGGGCGCGATTGTTTTTGCTCCCAAAATATGGAGACATTATTTGTACGGTGCAAAGTGCATTGTCTACACAGACCAAAAGAGCCTTCAACATATTTTTGACTAGAAGGAATTGAACATGAGGCAGAGACGTTGGATGGATTACTCAGTGACTATGATTGCGAAATCCGATACCACCCGGGAAAAGCTAATGTAGTTGCCGATGCCTTAAGTCGGAAAGAAAGAGTTAAATCCGTACGTGTTCGGGCAGCAAGTATGACGGTTCACCCGAGCATTAAAACTTGTATCATTTCCGCTCAGGTGCAAGCAATAAAGGAATTGAATGGGAAAGAGGAAGCATTAAGAGGGTTGGACAAACAGTTCGTGAAGAAGGACGATGGTGGGTTTTACTTCGTCGAGAGAATTTGGGTTCCGTCTTTAGGAAATACATGCGAGATGGTGCTAGACGAGGCTCATAAAACAAGGTATTCGGTACATCCCGGGGAGGATAAGATGTATCATAACCTTAGAGACTTGTATTAGTGGCCTAAAATGAAACGGGATATTGCTGCGTATGTGAATATATGCTTAACTTGTTCAAAGGTTAAAGGAGAACGTCAGAGACTATCAGGTTTATTACAACTGCCTGAAATCCCAGAATGGAAATGGGAGGACATCGCAAGGAATTCATTACTAAGCTACCGAGGACCAGTAGTAGGCACGATTGAATTTGGGTCATTGTAGACAGGATGACAAAGTCTGCTCACTTTCTGGCCATTCGGGAGGACATTAAAATGGAGAAATTAGCAAGGATCTATATTAGCGAACATAGGGTACCAGTGTCAATCATCTCTGATCATGACGCACGTTTCACTTCGAGATTTTGGCAGTGTCTACATAAGTTGCTAGGGATGCGCCTTGATAAGAGTACAACTTATCACCCTCAGACCAATGGTCAGAGCGAGCATACAATTCAGACGTTGGAGGATATGTTGAGGGTCTGTGCAATTGATTTCGGTGGTAACTAGGACACCCACCTTCCGTTGGTGGAGTTCTCTTATAACAATAGTTATCACATAAGTATTGGGTGTGCACCATTTGAGACACGATATGGGCGTAAGTGTAGGTCACCGGTGTGTTGGGTAGAGGATGGGGAAAGCCAAATGACTGGACCCGAGATCATACAGGAGACTACCGACAAGGTGTTCCAGATTAGGGATAGGTTGAAGGCGGCTCAAGATCGTCGGAAAAGCTACGCTGACAATCAAAGGAAGTCATTAGAGTTCACTATTGGGTATAACCTTCTATTGAAGGTGTCGCCTTGGAAAGACATTGTTCGTTTTGGCAAAAGAAGTAAATTAGCACCAAGGTACGTTGGTCCGTTTAAGATCATTGAACGAATTGGCCCTGTTGCATATCGGCTTGAATTACTGCATGAGTTAAACGGTATACATGACACATTCCATGTTTCAAATCACAAGAAGTGTCTTGCTGATGAGACGTTGCATGTGCCACTCGAAGAAATTCAAGTGGGTGAAAAACTTCGATTCGTTGAAGAACCGGTGGAGATCATGGACAGAGAGATAAAGACGTTGAAGTGAGGAAAGATTCCGATTATAAAGGTAAGATGGAACTCAAAGAGAGGTCCTGAGTTTACCGGGGAATGAGAAGACGCAATGAGGACTAAGTACCCCCACCTATTAGCGGATGGTAGTACAGTTGATAAATCCAGTTGAATTTTGAGATGAAATTCTCTCAACTGTGGGATACTATGACATCCTTCACCAAAATAGGTACGTTGACTTTGACATTGATGGGATTTTGACTTTTGACCTTAATTTTTGACATATTTGGACATGGTCTTAATTAGCTGTTCATTACTTAGTGGACCTAAATTTTTGCTTAATGGGCCTATGTCTTTGTGTGGGGCCTAGAGCCTTTATCATTATGATGACTAATGGGCTTGTCATCGCATGACGTCCTGTGCATTGAGCCTACTCAAGGAGTTAACACAGGTGAAACAAATTTACACCGAAACCCAACTAATCCTACATCCATGGGCTTTCCCTAAGGCTAGTAAATAAACTTGAATTAGTTCAAAAATAATAATAATAATAATAGTAATAATAATAATAATAATAATAATAATAACTAAATAAATTACCTAAATTCTAGGGCATATGATAGCTCGTTGGAACCGTTTTAGAGCGCGAAATTTAAAAACGTAAAAATTAGTCGACACACGGTTTGAGACGAGACGGATTAGACGAGACGGGCCAAGGGCCCGAAGGCCCTTATCCTCCCTTTCATTCGGCCAAACCATAGTGAGAAGGGGGAATCCCCTTGTTTTTCCCTCACTTTAACAAACTTCATCTCCAAGTCATCCTCTAGTGCAAACCCTAGCCACCTCAACTCAAATCTTCTTCTTCCTCCTTCATTCCAATTGAAAATTCTGCTCCCTTTGTGCCATCCATCAATTTGATGATAATCAAGACATTCAAGGTCTCATACTAAACAAGACTTGTGCATCTTCGAATCTACGGTAAGAAAAAATCAATCTTGATGATTTTAACTCTTGTTCTACACAAAATTCGATGATGTTCATCATCTAAATACGAAATCTTCATCTAATATTCTCTTATTCTTTATTTTGGGCATTGAATCGTGATGATCTAGGCGTTACGATTGTTGGATTCACTACTTGGTAAAAACCCTAATCCTTGGACTTGTACATTCTTCAAACCCATAAAATTGGGTTGTAATCTTGGATGACCTGCTCTTAAATGATATCTTGGACTTACAAAATGTTTTGAAGTCATTAAAATTGTTTCTAGAAAGGTTAAACGTGTTGAACGATCAAAACAATGAAATTACCGATTACCTTGGCAAACCGAGTGACTAAAACTCAAGAAATTGTTTGAGACTAAAAATTTAAAGTAAACTAAGTGTTTAATGGAAATTTTGTACAACTAGTACCTGGAATAAAAGTTCTTTCTATACTCGGGTTGATAACGGGCAAATATTGAAGTTTGAGACGTAAAGGATTAAGACTAATGAATTGGACAGCTTGCTGTCAGAAAAATAGGTCATCTTGTACACGTCATAATTTGGTCCAAATATGCCCAATTGGGGCAAAATCTAGGTCTAAAATTTATCTCTTTGAGTCGTCTATATAACCCAAGTGATCTTGTGTCGTTTTGACATCGTTTGGCCCTCCAAACGTAGCAAACCAAACTGAAGGTCAAAACTGACGAATCTGGACAACAGATTAGTCTGTATTCTTCGAGTCATAACCTTTTCATATTTTATCAAATCGAAACAATTCATTTTGTAGAGTTTAAATTAAAGTCTCCTCTTTCAAATGTTACCTTTTACGTAATGATTCGTTACCGTTTCGATGTCCAAACAGCTTATACAAAACTAATGCGCAATCAGATATATGTGCTTTAATATCTTAACAAACTTAAAAGTAAGAGTTGAAACTAAATAATCTAAACAAAAATAAATTTTGCGTATAAAAGTGGTTAGATGACTTTATAAAAGATTTAATTAATGAGAGTGAAAATAAAAAACCGTGATGAGCGTTAAGGGCTGGGTTAAAAGGATTACGCCCATGATGGACTTTTTTTGTGCTATAGTAATCTTTTTAAGTATTATACTTTTAGTGCTTGCTTTGCGTACTGTGGGATTTGAACTATATCATTTCAAGGTGAGTTTCACGGCCCCTTTTAAATATTTTTTTGAGAAAAACCTTGCTCAAATGTTTTGTTTTACGTCGTGTTATAAACAACTTGTGTGTGGTTTGGGCCATAGGGTTTTGTCTAGAATTCTTACAAATGTGCTATCTGTATTTGGACTGTATTTGAACTAGAATGTCATGAAGAGGTATTGTTAGTACTAACAGGCTGATACCCACCCCTATTATTGGTATGCTAGCTAAGACCAACTTGGCCATGTGCGAGTCCTTGGGTGAATATAATCCGATTGTGGGCATGGGCATGACACTTGATTTGTACGAATTCTATGGCTACTATGTTCTCTTATAAACACACTCATTTAGTTACTTGTGCATATGACATTATTTTTATACTTTAAACCTGTGAACTCACCAACGTATCTTGAATTTTATGAGCATGTCTTTTTAGGTAACAACGCGTAGGTGGAATGGATGTGGACCTAGATGAGACTGCTCTCTCGGGAGCATTAGACTACTTTTGGACTTTTATTTGGACTTGTTTAATTATGGTCTTTTTAGATTAATTAGGACTAGATGTTTAATGGTGTGTTTGTTGAGTTTTGGATTGTTTAACTTGATTGGAATGTTTGTTCTGTTGAAACTTTTGGTGGACATATTTCATTTTGGTTATTCGTAATGGAGTGATCGTCCTTGACACTTGTTCACATGTGTCGGGCATCGTCATGACCCATTTACGGAGAACGCCTTATAGTGATTCTCTTAGACCCCTAACTTGTTATGACGATCCCGTCCATCGCTCCCTCGTGTTTCCACTATCAGCGGGGGTGTGACACAAAGCAAATAGTGTCTCGTTTAAGCTTTCTAGGCTAGACTCGCAATACACGGCCTACACATGAGTTAACACTCAAATAGGTCATTTCTCTGCAATTTCGCTGCCAGTTTCGCTGGTAGGTTCGCTGATAGTTTCGCTGGTAGGTGTGATAACCCTAAACATATTTTATTATATATTTACTACGTCGAAAAATTTTCTTTATTTTTATTTTTATTACCACCAAGAATTATAATTGAATATACTTATGCATGGTTGCATGCATGCTTATATATGGGAAGTTTACGTATGCATGTTTGCATGCATATATATAAGTTAAGTATTCTCGTGTGCATGTATGTTATATATCCAAAACTCACAACTACATGTATATATATACAAATTTTTACGTATGCATGTTTGTATACCACTTAATACATGAAAAATTTTGAATGCCATGTACGTTTAGTATATATATGTATGTTTACGTATATGATATATGTTTATAAAAGTCATTAATGTGATGTATCTTCATGTATATATACATAGCTTACTTCTATATATGTATATATATATATACACTTACGGGTACATATATATATGTATATATGAACATATCAAGATTCAACTAAACTAAATCAAATAAAACACCAATAAACATAACCAAATCAAACATCAACTAACAACCTAACAACCAAAACTTAACAAACCACTACTATACTACCCGAAAACCACTACAACACAACCATACCCTCGGTTTTCTTTTCATATTTTCACACCATCACAACCACTAACCTAGGTTATATCCATTGAATAAATGCTAGTCACCTTGGAGGCCAAGTTTCATGTCTTATTTACAAAAAGGAAGCAATCCCAAAGCTATTCTCGGGTCCGTGCTTGTACCACACCAAAAACCGCCACCCTACACCACTATTCACACTTTAAAAAGTCAAATCCTAGCCTATCCCCTAGATATCTTGTTCCATTTTGTTTCCTTCTCAAAACCACCACCATGAACCCGGTATTTTGTATTCCCCATTGCCTTAAAAACCGCCATTTCTTGCCACATAGGATTGGCACCATCATGACTACAGATAAGGTGGCAACCTCTCGGAAGTTCCTTGCATAAACACACCGATTATCACCACTTCATATTCACACCTTGAGCACCTCCAAGTCCGCCACCTTACAAGGCTATATGATGACTTTCCATAGCTAAGGAATCTACCTAATAATTGTGTTGGAGAAGGCGGTTGATACAGGCTTTATATACCATCCTTCAACCACTTCAAACAGATCACAAAAACCAAACTCTTTCTTTCTCTCTCTCTCGGGTTTTCTTAACACCATCAACATTCATCTTCACTTGATCATCATCTCCAGCCACCTTCTATTCCTTTCATCCTCGGTTTACTTCACCAAACATCACCACCATCCACTGCTTCCCTCTCTCGGTTACCATAACACCAAACAACAACCGTAAACCCCAACAACAACAACACCCGACAACTACAACCACGCACCACTAACACTTACCATCACACGACCCTCATCGCCTTGTTCTCAGATTTAAGGAGTTGAAACATCATCAAGAGCATCATCCAAAGGTGATAAAAGGTTTTGCTACACATATGTT
>BJCO01826856.1:0-18736 GCA_018326465.1 Flaveria floridana | reverse complement strand
TTAAGGCGTACTACTGGTGGCCTAACATGAAGGCACATGTAGCTACCTATGTGAGCAAGTGTTTTACCTGCTCCAAGGTCAAAGTCGAGTATCAGAAGCCATCAGGATTACTGCAACAACCCAAGATTCCTTTATGAAAGTAGGAGCAGGTTTCTATGGATTTTATTACTAAATTACCCAGGACTCCTAGTGGTTGTGACATGATATGGGTAATTATGGATAGGTTGACTAAGTCTGCTCACTTCCTGGCAATCAAGGAAACGGTAATGTGGATAAGTTGCCTCGAATCTATCTGAAGGAAGTAGTTTCTTGGCATGGAATGCCAATCTTGATTATTTTTAATCGCGATGCTCGCTTTACTTCTCATTTCTGGCAGTCGTTACAGAAATCTCTAGGTACACGCTTAGACATGAGTACTGCATATCATCTTCAGACTAACGAATAGAGCGAACGCATTATACAGACCTTGGAAGATGTGTTACGAGCGTGTGTAATTGATTTTGGGAATAATTGGGAAGTTCACTTGCCTTTGGTGGAATATTCTTATAACAACAGCTACCACACTAGTATGCAAGCGGCACCGTTTGAAGCCTTTTATGGACGAAAGTGTAGATCACAAGTTTGTTGGGCTGAAATTGGTGATAGCTAGCTAACGGGTCCTAAGTTGGTGCACGAGACCACTGAGAAGATTGTACAAATAAGGAATCATATGGCTGCAGCGTGCGACAGATAGAAAAGTTATGCTGATAAGCGGTAAAAACCCCTAGAGTTCCAGGTTGGTGACAAAGTCTTATTGAAAGTCTCACCATGGAAAGGCGTGATTTGGTTTGGTAAAAGAGGAAAGCTGAATCCGAGATACATTGGACCATTTGAGATATTGGAAAGAATAGGTCTGGTGTCCTATCGATTAGCCCTACCTGATTCACTGAGTGGAATCCATGATGTATTCCATGTCTCGAATTTGAAGAAATGCTTAGCTGACGAAACCTTGATTGTACCGCTCGAGGAAGTACAAGTCGATGAACAACTACGTTTCATTGAAAAACCGGTTGAGGTAATGGACCAAGAGGTCAAATCCTTGAAGCAAAGCAAGATCCCTATCGTCAAGATTCGCTGGAACTCGAAACATGGACCGGAGTTCATGTGGGAACGTGAGGATCAGATGAAGCTCAAGTATCCTCATCTGTTCGAGACAACGACCACTACCGGCAAAGGTAATGAATAAATTTCAGGACAAAATTTCTTTCAACATGGGAATAATATGACAACTCACTCGATTTCGTTGTGCCAATGCAGTAGACCAGTGATGTAACTCAACCATGTAACACAATTTTCGGGACGAAAATTCTTTCAACATGAGGATAATGTGACATCTGGTAATTTCCCGTTACCAAACTCCGTTAGTACCCTTAGGTCTTACATACACGTGTCGTGAGCACACACTAGTTGTCGTTGAACGTTTGTGACTTAATAATAATTAACAGTGATAAACTGATAATAACTTGATTTATAATTTTGATTATTAATTTATGGCTATGTGTTTTGTGAATTTAAATATTATTAGTAAATTTTACCTTGTAACGTGATTACGCGTGATTTATGATTCTTGTGTGGTGTTTACAAGTTGTGTTATATAAATATTATTATTGGTTAATAATACCTGTATTTTGTAGTTAAAAATGCTAAAAAGAATGCTAACAAGACTAATTTTTACAAAAGGTAATTAAAGTAGGGTTAAATGGTAATTATAATTAAATTAATTAAATAAAATAACCCAGCCCTAATCCCTCACCCCCATTCGGCCGCAACTTCACCTCCATCACCCCTAATCATTCGATTTAGATCCAATAACAAGCACCAAGAATCAATTTTGATTAGCAAGTGTTAATCATCATCCTTACACGTTTTAAGGTGAGTTTCTAGTAAGATTTTCATAGTTTTTATCCATGTTAAACCCTAATTTAAAAATCATATGAGAAAGTCAAAATTGATGATGATTGATGATGATGATATGATGTTAATTGTGATGTGTTATTGCTAGATTATGATGATTTGGACAAGAAATCTATGATTTTGATGACCTAGTTCATACCTTACCCAAAATAGTAACTTTTGATCATGAGATTTTGCAATTGATGGTTGTTGATGATTCTAGGATGTTAACTGTGTTCAATAGATGTTGTTTTATGATGATTATGCAAGCGTTGGGTGAAATTTGGTATTTTGTTCATAGATTTCCCGGAATAGAAACTTTTGGATCATGAAGATACAGGTTATAGTGAATTATGATTGATTAATGTGTTTGACTAGTATCTATGAACTAGTCTAGGCATGTTATTGGTGAATTTGTGTTGAAGTTAATGAAAGTTGGACTTTTTGGTGTTACTTTCCCGAAAGGGAAACTTTATTTATATGAAACATGTCGTCTTGTGAATTTGGTCATGGTTTTGATATTAGGAGCATGCTAGTATGTTATGAATAATGTTTAACTTGTTAGAATACATGATTTGGGTCAATTGGTTACATGATGAATTGTTTAGGTCATTCTAGGATTTCTTAGGTATCGTGCAAGTAGGACGCACAAAGTACAAGATTATGCATGTGGATTGTGCCATAGTGTTTAATCATCATAGTATGAATGTCTGGATCATGTAACTTGGAAATTTAGAAAATGACTATGATCATGCTAGCTATGTATGTAGGTTTGACTATCTTGTTTTGGGTTTATGGTGGTTAAGGTGATTTAGGTGCATAGTATGGTAATCTTTGCAAACATGATTGTTAAGATAATATAATATTTGTTTGAGCAAGTATACAACTTAAACACGTCACCAACGGGTCAACTAGGTCAAATGAGTCTTGTTTTCTAAAACCTTTGGTTAATATGTTAATTATGCAGTTAGTGTTGTTAGAGATTTTGTGTACACGTACTTATGTACTTCCGTGTTCTAGGTAACCTCTGAAGGTTGTCTTTCCCTCTCTTTCAAGTTAAGCTTTTATGTTGTTCATGCGCGCACGAGGTGAGTTCATGCCCCACTTTTAAACACTCTCTCTTTTGGGGGAGATTAGCATATGATTTTTTACAAACGCTATTATAAATGAGTTGTGCTAGCATAATGTAGTGTAGCTTTACCATGAAAGTCCTCACACTTTTAGATCGTTAATAGTTGTAACTAGCGGGAAAGGCTGGGTAGTACTACTGGGCCTGACAAGCCCCACCTATGTGACTCGAGGTCAAACGGGTGCAATATTGTCCTTAACACAAACATCATCACAATTTAGTAGGCTGTGATGGGAGGCAAACAAACGAAAGACATGTTAGCTTTGATCGTGAAATCACTATACTTACTACTTGTGAAATTAGACTAGCTATCTGTTTCAGCACATTACTTATGTTTTATCACTGTTATTATTTATGTTAAACACAAACTCTTGAACTCACCAACCATTGTGTTAACTCTTTTAGTATGCTATTATCAGGTCGTTAACAGCTGCCGTAGGAGCACGCACGGGTCAAGCATATGCATTTATAAACTGATGTCACTTTTTGAATTGGTTTACATTTGGTTTAAATTATGGTTTGGCACGTGTTTTGCCAATGTTACATTTTAAGTACTTTAGGTTTGATTTACTTACAAACGCTTCCGCATAGTTTTTAGTTCTAAACCCTGATTGGTTTTTAGTTAAAGGTTTCATATAGTATTGTTCTAAGTAACTAATGACTGGGATCCTGGTTTTGGTCACACGCCTCGTGGTAAAATCCCGCATGTGGATTTTAAGGGTGTGACAATATGTACCCTTTGTTGTGGTCCTCGAAAGAGAGATAGTTGACGGGAGTTATAGTCATACTCCCATCTGACTATAGATTCCAAGTCAAGGCCTTCAATCATTTGTAGGAAAGTCTTTCCTTTAATTGTACCTTCCTTTTCAACCTTCTCTCTTAGCTTCAACTCTTCTTCAATCCTTGCTCTTGCAGTTAACTCAACAAGGTGAAGGCTGCTCAGATGATTTCGGGTTTGAGCAGCAATCTGAGAGTTGGAGGAGTTAGAGAATGGCTTCTTTGCTAAATCAACAATATCAAATCTGCTTGAGTGAAACAAAGATGGAGTGTTAAGTCTGTTAACTTCACCATTCTCTCTTTCCACAACAAAGTTGTGAGAAGAGTCCTCAAATCTCCATTGGACAATTTTCTTCCTAGGAATAAGGGGTTGATCTGGCAACTTGTTCCCCTTCCTGGTGTGTAAAAGAATTACCAACCTTCTTCTTAGCATCTTCTCCTCTTTATTGAGTGAATCAGAGTTGGCTACCAAGAGTTGAAGTGCCTGGTTCAGAGTTCCCCTAGGCAGATCAAGAAATTTCTCACTTATGAGAGAACTGGAGGATCCATCAAAAATGTTAACTTGATGGATTCCTCTTTACAAGAAATTTCACTCAGAGTAGTACAATTGATAAGCTTTTTCTTGATTTCCTTGAATTCCTATAAGGTCAGAGGTTTACTTGACTCAGAGAATGGCTTGGATGATAAGTGGGTGGTTAATTATTAGGTAGAGGAGGGTTGAGTTCTGGGAAGTGTTTTGGGTTTTAGGATGGGTAGTGGAGGTGGTTGTTCTGAAGCAACGGATGATGAGGGTATGACTGAGCAACGGATGATGAGAGTATGACTGATGGTATAGGTTCAGGAGTGTAGGGTTTAGTGGTTGGTTCAGTGGTTATTGGGAAAGGAAAGGGTATTGGCTCAGGTTTAGTTTGGGGTTGAGGTTGAGGTGTAGGTTTGGGTGTTATCCTCTGAGAACTTGGGTAAACCTCCTTCCACCTTCCTGAGCAAATGTCAGCTTTGATGTCACTGACATGTCGCTGTAGGGTCTTATCATACATGGGACCAACTTGTCTGCCAGAGAAGCCATGGGCTCTAAGATATGCTTTCATCCATGATCTATCTCCCATCTTCTTAGCCGCGACAAGCTAGGCTTCTTATTCCTTCTTCTTTGTTTTGAGCTTTTCCCTGGCAGCCTTTCTCCTCTCCTTATCCATTTGATCTTGTTCTTTGTTGAAAAGCCACAAACAAGATCATGTCATTGTCATGAGGATCTAGTTCTTCAAAGGAGTAGCCCCTATAATTTAAGAAGGCTACCTTTTCTCCTCTAAGCTGCTGCTCAGCTTTCTTTTTCTTCCTCTTCTCATCCTCTTCTAAGGCCAACCTTGATGCTTCATCTTGTTATTTTTGTAGTAGGGTTGCCGTTTCTAACTCTACCAGCTCCTCAAGTGTTCAGTGGAGCACATCTTCATTTGCTACACCCAGATTGATAAGATTGTCAATAATCTCCACTCTCTTTATGTTATTGATAGTCTCCTGGGCTGCCACAACTGCTTTGCTACTTACAGCTAGTAGCTTTCCAATGGGGAGTCTACCTTTCCTGTTGAGCTTCTCCATCCTTTCCTCTTTTAACAGTTTTTCCACAGTATCTTTCTTTACCTTTGATGTCTTTAGAAGCTTGAGCTTTTGGAGACTGTTGTAGAGGATTCAGGCTGGTGAGTGGTGATATGAGCTTGTGATGATGAAGGTGGTTAAGCAGGAGTAGTTGTGAGATAGTCTTCACTATTTATCTTAGAGGCTAGTTCAAGAATTGCCTCTGTGATAATTAGATCATCAGACAAAGAAGATAGTCCTTCCGCAGCTTGGACTTCAGCTTTGGAAGTTAGTGGGAGTTCTTCCGCAGCTTTGTCTTCAGCTTCGGAAGTTAGAAGTATTACATTACCTGTCCTAACTGATTTACTTGTTGGGCCATCAGTCCTTATATCCCCTTTGAAATCAATCTCAGGTTCAATATGGACCTTAGGTTGTCCAACTCCTTCCTCAGTGGTAGGAGGTGCATTCAACCTTTGAAGCTCATCTGCTCCAAAGTAAGTCATAACAACATCTAGACTTAGTTGTTCAAGTGAAGAGCTCATTAGGAATGTAGTTAGGAATCTGTGAAGATCCATGAGCATCTTTGGGTCCACTTGAAGTATGATTGGAGGTGGTTCAGGGAAAACAGTTGCTTGTTGAGTAGGGAATTTTGAAGAGAAGGTTGTGAGAACCAAACTTTGCTTTATATGAGTTTCACTCTGAACATTCTCCCCTTTTTAGTAGCATTATCTTGAGAGCTTGATGAGCTGGAGGAAGAAGTTAGAGAGACTTGAATTGGTACATGCCTAACAGATCTCGTAATCTGTGTCTCAGCTAGTTGGGCCTTGAGATAGTCAATCTCAAATTGCTGAGTGGCAGACCTATCTACTAAAGTCTTAACCTTTGATTCAAGGTTTGATACTTTAGAAAGTAGGTTTCCGATTATGAGTTGCATACTTCCCTCATCTTCTTTAGAATAATCACGGGGAGGCGAGATAACATACCTAGTATGTTCATCCTTACCACCAGTTATGGTTTCTTGGCACCCTGGTTTCCTCTGCGTAGTGATGTCTCTTTCAGAGTCATCAACAAGCAAATTTACCATAGATTCAGTCACAGAGATGTTACCACTATCCTGAGAGGTCATTGAGACATTCTTAGTAGTGGGAGCTGAATCTACCTGAGTCCCCTCCACATAAATGGGACTAACCTTAGTTGGGCTTTGCTGATAGGGGCTAGAAGTCAGATGTTTCTCTAGGCTCAGTTGATCTTTGAATGGGTGTTGTAGATCAACATCATGTCCTTGGAGGAACATGAAATCCTTATCAGTACTAGTAAGGAGGTCAGTAACGGATATGGGGGTTATACGTAATGACCCGGGACCTTGATCAATATCTAGAGGCTTAGAGCCTATGATTTAGTTGTCCTTCATTGGTTGCTCAGGAGAGTATTGTGACTCGACCTGAGGGCTTTCAGTTCTGGTTTGGGGCTTATGGGATTGAGATTGAGGAGACGCAATACCCATATTGAGGTCATTAGTGAAGGATGGTTGGACCTTAGACTGAGTGGGAGCCCATTCTTCCACTCTAGTCTTTTTGGATTAAACAGGAGGTGCTTGTTCAATCAGAGAAGATGGAACAAGGGTTTGCTTGGGATGTATCTGGTATGTATGTTTGATGGGACAAGGAGGAAGAGTTGGTAGTGAAGTTGTTAGTGTTGGTGTGGGTTCATCACCTGTGGGATTTACAGGGATGTCACCAGTAGCCGTTGGCTCGATCATGCCTGGAATAAGTTCAGTATGTCTTCCGGTGAAGTGGGTGGACACCCTGTTTAGAAATTTAAAGATGGCTGACTTTATGGGAGGAATAGAAAGAGTAGTTGCACAGACAAGCTTCTCTTGATCCAGCTCGCATTTAATGATATCTTGAATAAACAGGGGATACATGTAGAATGTCTCTATTTAAAGATTTCCCCTGAGATTATTCAGCACAAACCTGAAATAGTTGAATCGGAGGCCTTTTACCAACTCGTGAACTAGGCATCTTAGGTCATAGGGAATTTGATCCTATCCTCCAGATTTATTGGATAGACAGTGAAGAACAATGTGAAGCAGGAACTTCCAGTTGTAAGGGAAGTTAAACTTGTAGACTGTTGACCTGCTCACATCACTACCGTATCCCATTTGGGTATAGGTGTCCCCAAACTCTGATTTGGGTAATTCCATAGGAGATCCCTTATCATGAAGCTTTAAGTGCTGCCTGATGGTCTGCTCAGATATGACCAATTCTTGTCCACAGATTCTTGACCTAATAACCCTAACTTCATTCAGGGTGTCAATCTAACCATTTTCCTAAAACTCAACTATTTGGTTGGAGTAAACAGTGGGGTTAACAGTGAGGGTTGTGTAATAGTTGGACTGAATCAGAAACTGGATGATTTCCTAGAAGTCGGCATCCTTTGAGGAATCAAGGAGCGCGACTTGGTTGTGTTGAGGGTTTAGAGCCATTGTTGACAGAGATCGGGAAGAGGAGTGGTAAGTTTGAGAGAGTGACAGTGAAGATGAAGAATAGTTAGGGCTTGCAAATGGGTAAAATGATTAATGAGAGAGGTCGGAAGTATTTAAATATGGTAAAATGACAGATGGATAAAGTGATCTGACAGTTTAGGGTATGATGTGAAAGGGGCGGTAAGGATAAGTCATTTAAATATTCTGACATCATTTAGAAAATCTTTACCTTTTATAGAATGGGGCCCAAATATTTACGTTTACACGGTAAAGTTTTCTTTCGAGAGTACGAGTCTTCCGAGTATAATATCTTCCGAAGCCAAACTTACATCCAAAGGTATGATAGTCTAGCTTCCGAGAGTAAGAAGGTCTTCCGAACGAAAAGTTTTATCACTTTGGAAATGGAGTTGATAGCACTTTGAATGTTCTTTTAAAGCTTAAAACTTTTCTGAAGATACTACAAGTGTTAGAAAAGTTGCCTTTAGAAGATAAACAAAGAGACATTCCGAGGGAAAGTTTCATTTCGGAAGAACTCAGACTTAAGAGAAAAGACTTTTTGTAATAAGGCTTAGATTGATTGACATAGACAGAACACATATTAAAAGGTTTTCATATGAGACGAGTTAGTTAATGTTTATCATCCCAATAGCTGTAATCAGATATTTAAATCTTTGTTCATCAAATGTCTTTATGAACAAATCAACATATCGTTCATTTGAGTCAACTTTAACTAATTTGATCAAATTTTTCTCATGAGTATCTCTGATAAAATGATACCTTATGTCAATGTGCTTTGTCTTTGAGTGCTTGACTGGATTTCTATAATGGAGATGACACTCTTGTTGTCAATATGAATAGGAGTCTCCATAAAATTGAAGCCATAATCCAATACCTGATTTTGAATCCACAGCAGCTGAGCACAACAACTAGCAGCAGCAATGTACTCAGCCTCAACAGTTGATGTTGAAATACAAGATTACTTCTTGCATTGCCAGGAGATTATCCTTTCACCAAGAAATTGATATCCTCCGAATGTTGATTTCTTGTTAGTTTTGCAGCCACCATAGTCACTATCAGTGTAGCCATAGAGATTAAAGTCTTGATTCATAGGATACCAGAGACCCAACTTAGGAGCTCCTTTGAGGTATCTTAGGATTCTCTTGGCAACAACTAGGTGAGACACCTTTGGTGTAGCCTGATATCTTGTACAAATGCAGGTTGCAAACATAATATCATGTCTACTTGCTGTGAGATACATCAGAGATCCAATAATTACCCTATACTGATGTTGATCAGTATGATCCCCCTCGGAGTCAGGACAAAGATTATGATTTTTGGGTATAGGTATCTTTGCTAGCTTGCAATCCTTCATTTCAAATCTTTCTAAAATGTCATTGACATATTTAGATTGATTGATAAGAACCCGTCTTTCATCTGCTTCATCTAAATTCCAAGTAAAAAGTCCATTTTTCCCATAAAACTCATCACAAATTTCTTCTTCATAATGCTTTCAAAATCCTTCCATATTTGGTCATTTGAAGAGCCAAATATGATGTCATCAACATAGACTTGTACGAGCAAAATATCTTTTCCAGTCTTCCTTATAAATATTGTCTTGTTAATGGTACCTCTGGTGTAACCATTGCTCAAGAGAAGCTAAGACAAGGTCTCATACCATAGCCTAGGTGACTGTGTAACCCATAAAGAGCTTTATCCAATTTGCACACGTAGTTAGGATGCTATGGGTCTTCAAATCCTGGAGGTTGGCACACATAGACTTCTCTGTCCATATCTCCATATAGAAAATCACACTTGACATCAAGCTAGTAAATTATAAATTTCTTGGATGCTGCATAAGCAAGAAAGATCATAACTGTCTCAAGTCTTGTAACAGGTGCAAAGACATCGATGTAATTGATTCCTTCTTCTTGAGTGTATCCTTGAACTACTAGTCTTGCCTTATTCTTAATAATCAAGCCTCTATCATCCTTTTTGTTACAGAATACCCACTTTGTGTCAATGGGTACTTGACCAGATAGTAGTGCACATAGGTTCTAAACCTTTTGTCTTTTGAATTGAAGCAATTCCTCTTGCATTGATTCAATCCAACTACTATCCTTCTGAGCTTCTTCTACCTTCCTTGGTTCCATCTTTGAGAGGAAGCATGAGTACAAGTAGATATTTCTATTATGAGTTTGTCTTCTTTTTCTCCAATGATGCTTTCAGCTAGGTGGAGGTTGTGAATCCTGAGTCTAGGGATCACATCCATTTGCATGGAGAGATCTAGATTTGAAAAGTTTTGCTCACGATTGTGAACATTTGAACCACCTGGGGTTTCATATTCATTCAATGAGGACTGATTGAATAAAGGAAAAACAACATCAGTAGTCGTTTGACGTGGAGTAGCCTTAACAGTTGCATGTTCTTCCTGATTGTTACTTCTATTAGCTTGGTGTTATGCAGTGTTTGAGTTGTCACTCAATGAGTTTTGAGGCTTACTTTGTTGACAACTGATTAAAGCTCCAATTGTTATTTTGATGGGAGATTGAGCTTCAAAAATTCTTAGAGAACTTGGAAGAGGTATGGGTAACTCAAATAGTTGATCATCATCTCTATCACTTTAAGTTCCTGTTCCAGCTAAAACATTCTCAAAAGAAGGTTTAGAATAGTTTGGAAACAATTCTAAATTAAAGATATGATCAGGGTCATTCCCCTTAACACAAGGAGTGTGCTCGTTAACAACAATATTGGGTGACTCCTCAAATTGTTGATTCTTAATGTTGTATACTCTATAAGCTTTGGAGCTTGAAGAATATCCAGCAAAGATAGCATCATTCGACTTTTTAGCAAATTTTGCTAAATTGTCCTTTGTGTTTAGTATGGTACACCTGCTACCAAAGGACCTAAGAAAACTAATGAATGGTGGTCTTTTGTTCCATAGTTCATAAGGGATTTTTCATTAAGCCTAACTATAAGAACTCTGTTCTGCAAATAGCATGCAGTGCTGACTGCCTCTGCCTAGAATGTTAGAGGTAGCTTTGCATCAGCCTACATAGTCCTAGCAGCCTCAATAAGTGTCCTATTTCTCCTCTCAACAATACCATTTTGTTGAGGAGTTCTAGGGGCACTCTATTGTCTGGCAATCCCTTTTGAGTTACAGAATGAGTCAAGAATTTCTTCTTAACTCAAACCTTTGATCACTTCTAATTATTTTAACCTTATGATCAATTTGATTTTCTATTATAAGAATGAAAGACTTTAAAGTTTCAGCAGTTTCATCTTTAGTTCTTTAAAAGAATACCCATGTATATCTAGTAAAATCATCAACAACCACAAGGAAGTATGATTTACTTCCAATACTTATTATACTTGTAGGACCAAATAGATCCATGTGCAATAAGGGTAATGGAGTGGTGATAGAGTTAACTTCTTTGGATTTATGAGGAACCCTGTGTTGCTTTCCTTTTAAGCATGCAACTCAGTTGTCCTTGTAGAGAAATTTCTTTTTAGGCACACCATGTACCAAGTTATTTTTAATCAAATTATTCATGGTTTTAAAATTAACATGACACATTCTTTTATGCCATAGAGTTGACTCATCACCATTAGCTTTTAAAAGAAAAGCATGATACTTCACCCAGTGGGGAAGAATTTTTCATATCAAGCTTGTACATATCCCCTTTCCAGGGAGATATAAGAAGCACCAATTCCTGAAGAATTTTCATCCTGAGTTTGAGGATAATGCACTCATGTTCAGTGAAAAGCATGTGGTGCTTTTGATCACAGAATTGAGAAACACTTAACAGGTTGTGTTCAAGCTGTTTGACAAAGTTTACTTTATCAATTTTTAACTTAGCATTGGATACACTACCTCTACCAGAAATGTATCCACCGGTTTCACCTCCAAACTGAACAGGTCCTCTACCAAAATGTTGAAATTATTTAAGAAGAGATTTGTTCCCTGCCATATGCCTAGAGCATCCACTATCCACAATCCATACATTTTCTTTTTTGTCCTGTGGATGTCCCTGCACATAAGGTGAGAAAGTTAGTTGTTATTGGAAACCCAAGCCTTGTTGGTCTTGGGTTCTTCCAATGTGGATGACGTAATTGAACCAAAATATAGACATTCCATCCTTTGGTTGACCAGCGAAGATGAGCTTGATGAAGCTTAAGTACCATAGCTTTCTTCCGATGCTTCTTTCTTCTCGGAAGAGGCTTTCACAACCTGTTCTTCCGAAGTAGTTTTCTTTTCAGAAGGTTTTAAAGGAGTTCTCTTGTTCTTTGGAATTTTCTTTGACTTGTCCTCCGAAGCTGTTTTCCTTTCGGAAAAATGAGTTTCTTCTGAAAGCAAGTTGGCTTCGGAAGTAAGTTTTCCTTTTCTTAACATTTGACCCATGTGATAAGGTCCAAATGTGAAACCCTCTTTGACTTCTTTCTTCTTAATATTATTTGCATAATGTGTGCTTGCAAGATTGTAGTAATAATCTTTAGCCATGTGATTATGCAGACCACACATTATGCATTCAATGTTACTCTTCATGGGGTGTGATGACTGTTGTTTATGCTAGTATTGCATTCCTTTTCTGGATCAAATCTTCTAACCACCTGGCCAGCTGAGATAAACACACCCTTTTGCTTTGAGTCTATCATTAGCTTGGACTCAGTTACTTTCTTGATAGTTTTCCTGGTTGCCTTGGCTTTGTTTCTTCTGGCTTTGGTGGTCAGGGGTTATTCATTATAGGTGAGTATCAATTTCTCTACCTGATCCTTCCTTATAATGGTCTCCATATTTGCATCATTCTTCTTCTCATAAAACAGAGGGTTAGCAGATAGAACCTCTTGCTCTTCAGTAGCACATCTTGGTTTTCTTATAGACTCATAAGAATATGGTGGAGTAATTTCATTAGTTCCCAACCCACCTTTGTTTTGATAACATATTTTTGAGTGGAAGGATGATGCAAGAATGGTTTGGAAGTTATCCTCTTCAATAGCATACTTCTTTGCTTTAGCCTCAGCTATGACTAGCTAGGCTTGAGCATCAGTTAACTTGGAAATTAAATCTTTGATTTGAGTCCTATAATTGGATTGTTCATGTTTTAAAGAGGACACAGTTCTTTCTAACTCTTCAATTTTCATTTTATAGTCCGATTCTACCATTTTAAAATAAGATTTTAAGATGTTTAAGGACTCACTATCAGATTTGATTTCTATGTTATAGTACTGATGTTGATACATCTTTATGTACTTAGTTTATGATCTTAAATGTAAAGTCTTTCATGTCTTACACTGATGTAATCTGATGTAATGTTATGATTCAATGATATATGAAATGCATTTTGATGTTTATTTGTGATTGATTATATCATATTGTCATTGTATTGAATGTGATTCCCATGTATCAACTTATTATATAGGTTTGATGTTCTTTTACATAGTTCTAAGTCGATAAGAACTTAGAAATATGTTTAACTTAGTGAAGTGGTTATTCATGCTAATGGACCATACTTATGGACCATATGCAGGAATGAACCATACTTATGGACCAGTCGCATGACTGAACCAGGAGACTGGATCAGTCGCATGACTGAGACATAAGATTGATTCAGTCGCACGACTGAACCTTCAGTCGTGCGTATGAGTCAACCGCATGAGTCAGTATTCAGTCGTGCGAATGAACACTGGAACCCTATAAATATCACATAAAACGTGAAAAAACATAACACTTCAAATACTTTCATACTGTAGCCATCCAGAGCATCCTGAGTCACCCATCAAAGTTCATATTTCGTTCCTGATCGATTCCAACTCGTTCTTAACGTTTGTTTTATCGTTAGATAGATCAGGTTGTTCGTTCTCACTGATTGGATCGCCAATCAAATAGAATTCCGCGCTATTTGATCTGGTCTCATGCAGAATCTGTTAGTACTCCGTACGAAAACAGTCCCAACAAGTGGTACAGTTTGACTTTAGCAATACAAGCTGGAGTGCAAAGATGTTCATATACCTTGCTGTCATCAGTTCCAGCCATGAGTGCTTGAGCAAGAGTCACTTCTTGCACCATGAAGCTCCAGTCAACTTCTTGAGCAATAGCAGCAGTTTGTTGTTTAGTTGAAGCAGCTTTATGTGTGGCAGGATGTGTGGAGGCTTGAGTGGCTCCTGGATTGGATTTTAGAGCTTTGCATTCCCTAGAAAAATGACCAAGTTGATTATAGTTGTAGCACTTAGCCTTGCTTTTATCAAACCTGAATTTGCTATTGGTTGGGTTTTGAGGGAATTGCCTTCAAGTTCTTTTAAAAAAACTTCTTTGCTCTATAAGTCAGCAGAGCCATTTGTTGGACGATGTCCATGTATTCAACATCATCTGGGCTGAAGCATTCTAGATCGTCAAAGCAGAACTGAAAGTTACTAGAATGTTCATTTCCTGAAACAAAGGCACAATTGTCCAGAAAGGGACTTGATTGAGCCTGTTGAGACCTTCGTATCACAGGAAAAGTAATATATGGCCTAGAAGAACATGGTTGCTACTGGGAGTAAGTCAGGTACTATTAGGAATGGGGGTTTCTTGATCCTTCAATAACAACTAGAGCATTGCTAGTGGAAGGACAAAGAGTCTATTCATCTGATGGCCTTTCTGAGTCTCCATCTTTACATGGTATCCATCAAGAATGCTGAATAGTTGAGTCATTATGAGAGTGTTCAAATTCTCTGTTCTCCTGGTAAAGACATAGTAGAAAGTCCACTCTTGAGGAAGTGCACTCATGAACTTCCTTGATAGATCTCTTTCTCAAGAGATACTCTAACAGACTAAAGTGATAAGATAAGATCCATGTACCTGAAATATTGTTGGCTAAGAGTCTCTCTAGTAATATAGGTGAAGTTTTCAAACTGCTGCTTTATGGAATCTTTCTTTAAGTCATTAGAACCAAAGTACATCTAAGTCAAAGCATCAAAGAGTTCTTTAGCTGTCTAGCAATGCTCAAAGCCTACCATGATGGAGTTTGGTATAGCTGTAACTAGTACAGTCATGGCTTTGCTTTCGATGTCCATCTTCTTACGGTCTTCATCTGAGTAATCTTGTACACCTTTTTCTATCATGGCACCTTTACCATCTTGTGATGCCACCATTGGCTTGTAAGGACCATTAGTGATAGATCTCCATATTTGGCTATCTTGATACTTAATGAAACATTCAATGCGTATACACTAGGATCTGAAGTTTTCAGGGGTGATGATAGGAGATTTAGTCATTGTTCCCATTTTAAATTATGGTGAAATCTGGTTTGTGGCCTTTTTTTTCTTGAGTGAGTGAGGTGAGTGTATAAGTGAAAAGTCAAGATGATTTGGGATGGTAAGATCTCATAATCAAGAGCCTGGACGCTCTGATACCAATTGCAGGATCGATACAGGTCACTCAACACAAGTGTTCTCTCTTAAACTCACTAAATTGCTCTCAAATGATGAAGCAGAATCCTCTAAGAGTTGATAATAATATACTAAGTAAGAAAGACATAAGAAATGGTTTCAAGATACTTGTATATACTAATTCTTAACTCAAAGTTTATAAGACTCTTACAAGCATACTCTTATGTGCTTACAATGAGAACTATATATACTACTATCTACATCTGGCTATACAAAAGATAACCAGCTGGAAACTTACTTACTAAACAAATACTACATTGTTAGTAGTAAGGTTTCTAGAATAAAATACTATCCTAGATAAGGTAGTCATGACATGTCCATGACTTACGTTTTTGTTCACCAACTAAAGTTAGTAACTGTACTAACTGATAAGGAATGAACAGTGAACAAAAATATGGTCAACTACATGGATGTGGGAAAACGCCATGCAGTGTCTCAGAGGTTGCAACGACTTGTCAGAGGGACCATGCTAATATCCACTGGTTCATAGTAAGTTCTTCTGAAGGTTAGCTGGCTTTGGAAGAACAAGTTCTTCTGAAGCTATTCATACTTCGGAAGAGTTCACTTCTTCCGAGACTTGTGCTGGTCTTCAAGATTTTATGTTTCGGAAGTCATTGTCTTGAAATTTTCTTAAGTGTTGACACTTCGAAAAAGAGATGACTATGTCTTCGGAAGACATGATTCCTCTTCAGAAGTTCTTTTAACTTTAATCTTTGGAAGTGCAGCTTTTGTCTTCAGAAATCCTTCACATGATTCCAAACTTGTTTTTGTCTTTGGAAGTCCTTCGGAAGACATGATTCCTCTTCACAGCTTTTGGTTGCACCAGCCTCATAAATCCCAACAGCTTTTAGTCGATTTATTGATAAGGACTATTTATGCCATTTATTCAAACTTGTTTAGTAGTTTAAAGGACCAGCTATGTAATTTTATTAAAACGCTAACTCCAATCCCTACCGCAACCGGCCACCATCACCGACGCCGCCACCAACCACCATCACCGACGTAGTCACCTGCCACCATCACAACACCACCCACCTCCACCATCATTCCACCACTACCACCACCACAACGCGAGCACCACCAAACCATCATACTACAACACCACTATCGCCACAACACCACCACCAGCATAAACACTACAGCCCCAACATCACCGACCCTAATACCACCACCACCACCACCACTACCACCGTAACACCACCACCACCTCAATACCTTCTCAGGTCTAAAAACACGGGCCTAAATCCTAGAAATAACCATCGACCCACCCATCAGACCTTCTTACCCTTCGCACTGAAACCGAACCATAAAACCCAAATCACAAAATCAACCCTCATCACAACGAGGATTTTGGGTTTTGAATGACCAAGAACCCCCAAAAACCTTCTCTAATGTGCGGCTCGTCGATGGTGGAAGTGGAGGTCGATGTTGGTGGTGTGTTAGTAAAGGTGGAGGTCGGCGATGGTGGTTGTGTTGGTGGAGGTGGAGATGAACGGTGGTGGCTATGTTGGTAGAGGTGGAGGTCGATGATGGTAGTTGCGATAGTGTTGGTCAACTCTCTATCTTGATGGACTCCGATGATGGTGGTGGTGATGATGATGATGATGATGGTGGTGATTGTGGTGGTGGTGTGGTGATTTGGATCTGGAAGTGAAAGAGGGTGAGATATTTTATTTTTATTTAATTTGAATATTTTACATAAATAGTCGCTTAGCTTATAAAATATGTTAATAAGCTACCTAATTAGCCTTATAAGTAAAATGCAGGACTGGTGAAGGGGATCAATGCAACCGTTTCATGTGTTTGGAGAGACTTAGAACACTTAACAAATCAAATAGGGAACCGACTTAAAGTGAAACAATGAACACAAGTACAGAACACAACAAGAACACAAGTATATGGTTTTTAAGAATGACGTATATTGCTCTCAAGTGATTTTACAAAATATTACAAAGCTTGGTTCTAATGACAAGTACCTGAGATACTTTATACAACATCGTATAGCCGACCATACTTTGAAGGCTGGCTGGAAACACTAATCTAAACAACAAGATCAATGTATAGTCAAAAGGCAGATTGTCTTTTGACTAGTGACTATGACATGTTATAGCTCATATCCTTATCTAATATAAAAAGGATAAAAGTGCAAAGCTAGAAAGTTACAGACTAAAAACCTTAATCAACAGTTGACAAAAGTATGGACTTTTCACCAACTTATGCAAGTTGGTGAGTCTTCAGAGATGGTAGCGGAAAGATGTTTCAGCTTTTGTCAAAAGCATGTTAGAGAAGACATGGCTTCTTTGTCTTCAGAAGAAATCAGTCTTGGCTTCGAAACACTTTGTCTTTGAAGCTTTAGAAAACTTCATCTTTGGCTTCGGAAGGATTGTTTTTTGGCTTCGATAGATTTGATACTTAGTGAAATTCATTGAGTTTTATCAAATCTACCAAAGTATCTTTCCTTGTATTTCACATGTACATGCTGAGAGTTCTTTGGTTATATAAGCCTCTAAGTATAATCCTTGTACCAAACCACAGGGAGCAAAAGTGAAGTTTACTGATTCTATTTAATCCTCTGGGTAAGGTTCAAATAAAAAGTCTACTAAAATTAAAAAGTGTAATAAGTAATTTCAATCATTAATATCTTTAATTAATGTTTAAGATCAATTTACAGGGAAAAGTTTGTTAGATGGGTATTTTAGAAATAGACACTTTTGTTGACTTTTTGCAAGTTTCCTTATTTTTTAAATGTTCATAACTTTTATGTACGACAATATTTTTTTTATAAAAACTAGTTGTGATCAAGTTCGCGCGTTGCGCGAAATGTCTTAACCTGTGTACATGGCCGTCGCATTTGTAGAAGGTTTTTCGTTTTGCATTGTGCCTGATTACTGCAGTCAATCTAATATATACATTTTACAGTTTGATTTTGAAGTTACAAAATAGAGTACCATACACCCATTCATTGACAGCTTCAAAAGGTCATCGCTTAATTTAGTTACATTGACGGTATATGAAACTGATTCTGATTATCTTAATATATAGGGTCATCTTACATGTAAATCTAAGTAATAAGTAATAACCAAACAACCAGAGTATCATGCATGAAAGCACAGAAGCACATCCAATATTGTAGTTTCAGAAGGGGGGAAATTGACTAAATCCAACACTTCAATAAAAAATTGAACTAATTAGGGCAATTAACTCCAAATTCTGATTATTCCAGATCACATAATCAATCTCTAATTGCAATGTCAAGCATACCTTAACAACAATCAGATAATCTATTGAGGGACATGATGAAAACACATTATCAAACTAAACACAACAATCAATAACAGTAACACTAACCTTTATCTTAAATTCAACCGTAGTAATTCAATATGCAGCTTCATAAGGGGAAAATTGAACAAATCCAACAC
>BJCO01826812.1:0-14506 GCA_018326465.1 Flaveria floridana | reverse complement strand
TGATGTTATTCAACTAACTTAAATAACATTACAAATAATACTTATGAACAAAATATATTTGTAAGTTGTTCTTCCTCATATGCAATTTATTTAGAAAACCTATTTTCTAAATTGGTGTTCCTTTATTTAGTTGCATGATCATATCATCAATTAAATAAAGTTTGTGTTTGCTAAGCTTGTTATTGAGTATGACCCGACTTGGATCATAACGTACTAACCACATCAATCTTGTATGTGTCTTGGGCATATAAGATCCTACACCCTCTTCAGTCATAAGGATTTTACTTTCAGTGCATCACATATCATAGTGCTTTTCCATCTTAAAGGTCAAGCCTATCAACATATCAAACATAAACTAAGTCAGTTTCTTTTAAGCCTTAGGGTGTAACATATCAAAGTCAAGAAACGTACTGTCATTTCCTATATAATCTTGAAAATTTAATTTTTCTCAATCTTGTAATACAAAATCTTTTTAAAATTTTTTAAATCTTTTTACTTCCCCTAAGAATAAATTTTTTTCAAAACATTTTTTTATTTTCTTCCCTTAAAATTGTGATTATCTAGACAATAAATAACAATTTTAACTAAAAGCATAAAATATTTTTGAAAAGGGTGTAAGAATAATGGCTAACCAAAGTTAATCATTCTTAGAGATTAAACTAAAAATCAAATCGGGAATAATCAAACGCCCTAATAAACAAGTTAGGAATGTTGTCATCTGATTTGACAAAATCTAAATGAATAAGCTTTCGATCAAAACAATTACGGATAAAATGCATGCGGATATCAATGTGTTTTGTTTTTAAATGTTGGATTGGGTTCTTTATTATGCTTAGGACTATAGTGTTGTCACACCAAATTTTGATATTAAAGATGTTCAGGCCATAATCAAGAAGTTGCTGCTAAATCCAAACAATCTTAGAACAACAACTTGAAGCAGCCACATATTTAGCCTCTGTAGTTGACATAGATACCGTCTGTTGCTCTTTGCACTGCCATATTCAATCTATTTCCAAGAAATTGACAACCTCCAGTAGTAGATTTCTTGTCCAAGTTACACCCTGCATAATCACTATGAGTATAAGCATATAAATTAAAATCGAAAGTTTTAGGATACCAAAGACCGAGTGTTGGTTGACCTTTGAGATATTTAAAAATCTATTTGATAGGTTTCATGTGAGATTCCTTCGGAGTACTTTGATATCATGCACACTGACATACAGGAAACATGATGTCTGGTCTGCTTGTAGTGAGATACATCAGAGATCCAATCATCGATCTATACAAATGTTGATCAGCGTTTTCACCTATAAGATCATGAGTCAAAGTAGGACGAGTAGAAATTGGAGTGGGTGCAACCTTAGATTCTTGAAATTTTATTTTTCCTAAATAGTGTGAACATATTTCTCTTGATTTATCAGTATACCCCGGTCATCTTGTTTAACTTGTATACCCAAGAGAAACAAAATTTCTCCAGGAGAGCTAATCTCAAATTTCTTCTTCATTATTGCTTCAAATTCCTTGCACAGATCTTCATTTGTGGAGCTGAAGAAAATATCATTAACATAGATTTGGACAAGAATAATATCTTCACCAGTCTTCCTTAGGAATAAAGTCTAATCAATAGCACCCATTGTATAACCATTTGCAAGTAAATTTTCAGTCAGAGTAACATACCAAGCATGAGGTGCTTGATGTAAACCATAAAGTGCTTTGTCTAACTTGTAAACATATTCAAGATGATCTGTACTTTCAAATTCTGGTGGCTGACAAACATAGGTTTCTTCTTTAATCTCTCCGTACAACAATATGGTTTTGACGTCCATCTGATACACATTAAACTTCTTGTATGAAGCATAAGCTAGAAAAATTCGTATAGCTTCTAGTATTGCAACTAGAGCATATACCTTTTTATAATCAAGTCCTTCAACCTGATAGAATTCTTGAATAACAAGTCTGGCCTTATTGCGAACAATCACATACTTTTCATCCGTTTTGTTTTTGAATATCCATTTAGTTCCAATCGGTAACTTACCCTTTAGTAATTCACACAGATGCCATACATTTAGCTTTTTGATTTGCATCAGCTCATCTTACATAGCTTCAACCCAACTGTTTTCCTTTAATGTGATTTCAACGTTCTGTGTCAATATTTGTGAAATAAAGAATGAATACAAATATGTATTTATTGCACCAGATTGACTTCAAGTTTAAAAACCTTGTGATAATGGACCAATGATTGCTTCGGTTGAATGATTTTTATAAATTCTCAACTAAGGAATGGTATCTTCAGAGATAACTTCGTCTAAATTAGACATAAGTCCCACTGGTTCTTCAACAGAGTTTCCTCCTTCGGTTGATACACAATATCTTCATCTTGATGATTATCATTATCAATAGATAAATCTTCAAATTGAACTTGAATGATATCAATTAGATTATTTTGAGTAGAAGAAGAACTCTGATTAGAAACCTGTGGAGTTTGCTCAACAACAAGATCAGAATAAGACATTTCATTTTCAGAAACTGTAGAGTAGTTGTGCTAATTGAAGAAGAAGGTACACCTGAAGATCTTTCAACAACTGCTGATGATATTGAACCAATCTCTTCAGTAAAGATATCTTCAATTGAAGATGACAAGGGTTGAGTAGCTATAGAGAAATTAGATGAGCGATTAAAAGTTTCAAATAATAAAGCATAATCATATACCCAATACTGAGTATAACATGCATCTGTTTTATTAAATTCAAGTCAATCAATGTCAAACGACTCAATAATTTGTTTAGATCTTTTATTATAAACCCGATATGTAACTTTGTTAGCTGAATATCCAACAAAATAACATTCATCACCTTTTTCATCAAATTTTGATTGTGAATGAGATGTTTGTAACAGAGTACAACAACATCAAAATGTTTTAAAATATTTGGCTTTAAGTTTATGTTTAAAAAAGATTTCATAAGGAGTCATGTTTTGTTGTTTATTGATTAAAACATGATTTTAAATGTAACATGCAGTATTAACAGCTTCATCCCAAAAGAATAATGGTAATTTTGCTATTGATAATATTGTTCTGGAAGCTTCAAATAAAGTTCTGTTTCGCCTTTCAGCAACTCCATTTTGTTGTGGAGTTCCGGCGTAGCTGAATTGTCTAGCTATCTCCTTCGAGTCACAACATATATATACACACACACACACACAAACACACACACTAGTAGGGAACCCGAGCGATGCGGCAGCGGTAGCAAAATTTACGTGATACTTTTTTTTGTAAATATACCCGCTTATGATATGTTGTATTGTAAGTTTGTTAGTTTTCTTATTTATGTTTATATCTATCTACACTATGATATTTATTTGCGTATTTATTTTCCATGTATTCATGTTTGAATGTATACTATAACAATAACATTTACATATAGTAAGATATGTAGAAAAATACTTGCAGATTTAATCATTCACTGGATTGTCCTTATGGCGTTAACCATTCAAAAAATCCCCTCCCTGAAACATGAATATGTTGAAAACCTATTTCATTACATAACAATAAGATTTGATATTTAGTTATTTATAAATGTCTACAAAATATAAGCATTTAAAACTAAAACTTTCCTCACACGCCTGCTCCAAGATTCACCATGGTCCTTGGTAAACTACAAATAAGAAATCAAATCACAATTATATTCGAACTTAAAGTGTTTGGTAGAAACATCATATTAGAGAAGTAATAAAGCAACATCAATAAAGATCTACTTTTTAAAGAAAATATTTTATGTGAATTCTAATTTTAAACTCATTTTTGCTTTAGAAATAAATAATAACAAATCATAATAAACAATAACAAACCATGTCAAGTGGGTCATCTAGGTTAAAATTTTAAAATTTTGGTGTGAAACAAATTGGTCATTTAACCATCAAATAGCAGTCAAATGATATCCTTACAAATGCAAAAATCAGCTTATTAGTTCAAACGTTAGCTCGTTAGTTTCATTAGCATACAAATTCAAAAACTACAAAGTATACATACATGGGGCAATCAAAGGATGGCATTTCATTCAGAATTTTCTATCCTAAAAATATGAATGGGTGATAATCAAATAATTGAAAATAGCAACCATTATTATTTTCAAATTTTATATTTCATAGGCTTGGATAACGCTTTAGCTGTCCAAAACTAGCATGGAAATTATTTTTTTCTACATGTTACGCACATACACAACAAATTCTCGTATTGAACACAATAAATTCTTGTATTGGATACCAAACTAAATATCATATGATAAATACATTGGCCATAAATGATTAGAAAATCATAATCAATACTACTCCTATCCACATCAACATGAAAACCAAGTTTTAACGTCTTATACTAATTCCTCTATGTGTAACTATTAAAAATTTCACATAACATAAATTTATGTCAAGCTTATATCTAAATATCATATGATAAATACTTTGGCCATAACTGATTCATAAGGGATAACTACAACGCTCCCATGTGTAAAGAACTCATAGCAGCAAATCCATTAATGCAAACTATAAATAGTAGATTAAAAACAACTATCTCATATTCCTAGTTGAAAACCAGTCTTTGATCAATCGATACCTTAAAATTTTCTTCTGGACAAGGGATGTTCAAAATGAAAATAACCATGATGTTAAAGCGTCTAGTGAGTAGTGACAATTGTATCAAATTTAAACCGTTAGTAAAAACTACCATGCAGCAATATGCAAGCAAGTTTAGCTTGTTGCGAAAGGTGCAAGTGGCAAAACTTGCTTCTAGAGATTGTGGATCATAAATAATATATCTTATACTACCACTCTCAATCACAGTTTAGGTAAAAAAATAGCCTTCCTTCATTTTGAATAAAGAAGTTGTGTCCATCAAAACACTGGTCAATTACTCGATTAAAATTAACAAATAATGGTGGAGATATGCATGGAGCTTATAACTGTCAGTGGGCAAAGAAACAATTTTGTCAAGCAAAAAAAAACTTTGTTTTCAAATAATAATTTAATAAAATTGTATCCAAGTAAAAGAAATATAAAAGTTGCTTAAAGAGGTTAAAAAGAAAGAAACTGAATATGGCATGTCATATTTCAGCTTCATATATGATGCAAAACTTGCTAATTGCATTAATTAAAATCATTTGGTGCTAAATTGTAAGAAATTCAAGGTCCATTAAGAACACTACATGGGTTAATAGAAGCAACATATGAGGAAATTCATACCATATAATTGTAGAATTAAGGGTGCCAAGGCTTGACTTCGTTACTAATCGCTATCACAACTGTAATCATAAATGTATTAGTTGTATAAAGCATAAAACACAATTATGGATTCTCATTAGTCATTACCGATGTAATATAAACCAAATAAATACCTGATTTATCAAATCAGAGACATGAGCAGATCGTCACAATACTTAATTTAGACCTCAAGCTCCCTAAACATGTAGTTGTTACCAAACCATATGAGTTAGGTTGAAAAATTAGTCAATCACAACAACAAAACAGAAATCACGATAAACAATTAAGCAATTGAAAAGTGGAAAGCTTCAGCTTAGTCACACTCCAATCACAATCCGCCACCATATCGACCAGAATCATGCTAGCATCAATTGTCATTTCACCAAAATTGGTTGGAAAGTTGATTAAATGTAGATATCTCACCTAAATCATCAAATCTTACCTCAAATGGAGCATACTAATTAAAATGGATTGGACGGCCTTCCAATCTGTGTTGTAGCTAATCTGCATAGGTGGTGGAGAGTGATACCGTAGAGATGGATTTAGCGAAGCATGTTTTGAAAGCATCTATGTATATATATGTATATATATATGTATAAATATATGTATATATTTGTATATATGTATATATATACATATACATATATATCTATATGTACATATATATGTATAGATATATGTATACATATATGTATATATATGTATATATGTATATATATATGTATACATATATGTATATATATGTATATATGTATATATATGTATATATATATATGTATATATGTATATATATGTATATATATACATACGTATGTATATATATATATATATATGTATATATATGTGTATATATATGTATATATATATATATATTTGATCTGTGAAGTGTTCTAACACTCTCCACCTTATGAGACTAATTGTATTGACCTCCCTTAACCGGTCATGCAATTGGTATCAGAGCATTCTAGGCTCTTGATTGTAAGATCTTTACCATCTTAAATCTTCTCAGTTCTTATAAAACACTTAACATCTCAAATGGTAGCTTCTTAGTCTGATATGGAAAACTGGTACCATGGTAACGTCCCCACTGATCACTTTCGATGATTTTGATACTTGGTGCCTAAGAATGGAAGGCTTCATCAAGTCACAAGACATCAGGATGTGGGAGTCTGTTACCTCAAGACCTTACATTCCATGCACCTTTTCAGCTGATGCTTGAGGTGGCATGATACCAAAAGAAGTGACTGACTACTCTAAAGAAGTAGAAAAAGAATAGATGTAGATAAAAAGGCCATGACTGCTCTCCAAACTGCTTTTCCAAATGTCATCTAAAGAGGCTTCAAGAAGTGCAAAACTACCAAGTAACTGTGGGATGCACCGAAGCTGATGTATAAGGGGTCTAATAAAGCCAAAGAAAACAAGAAAGTCCTCCTGAAGCAGCAGTTTGAGAATTTCACCTTCAGAATAGGTGAAACTATGGCTGAATAATACTTCAGGTATGTTGAGATTGTGGATACTCTAGTGGATGTTGGAGTAAAACTAGAGAACAGGGATATTATGAGAAAGTTCATGTCCTCTCTTCCTAGACAATGGACACACTACTGTCTGGTCATTAAGAGGAATAAAAACCTCAAGACCCTCGCTCTTACTGAGTTGTATGGCATCCTTAGTGGCTACCAGATTGAAATGAATATGCAAAATCCATCTGGTAACTCCAGCTATCAGCAGAGTTCTGCCCTGCATGTCGTTGAAAGGGATTATAAAGAACCACAACACCATTTCATCTCTTACCTTGACAAGTCACCAATGGGGCCTTTCATCACCTTTCCAGAGAGACAAAGGAAGAGTTACATCCAGGGAAGCCCATTCTAAGAGACAAGCTCATTACAAGCCTTTGTGTCTCATGATGAAAGCACATGCAACTTCCTCTTCACCCTTGAAGATTTGGACTGTATTCATCTGGATGACCTGGAGTATATAGAGATAGTCCAATAGTGGCTCTTCTTACTTATAGAGCCAAGAAATTCTACAAGAGGACAGGGAGGAAATTTCCTAGCAATGTGTCTAGTGGAAAGTTTGAGCTGGACAAAAGCATAGTGAAGTGTTACAACTGTAACCAGATGGGATACTTTGCTAAGGAGTGTAAGGCACACGGGACTAATGGTGGCCAAGCACAACAAAAGCCAAACTACACTGAGGTAGCTCCACAGACTGAGAAGACCAAGCAGTAAGCTGTAGTTTCTATTGAAGAAGGAGGCTTTGATTGGAGCTTCTAGGTTAAAGATGTATCTTCAAACCAAGTACTGGTGGCAGATCATGATGAAGCAACGGTATTGGAACATCTTCATAACCCAAAATACATTGCTAAAGTAAATAGATATAGGTCATTAACTTAGAGATAACATCTGATCTTAAGTCCTTGAACATCTTAAAATCTGATTTCAAAAGAGCTGAAAATGAGTATAAGTTAAAAATTGAAGACTTAAAGAAAACCATTTCAACTCTCAAACATGAACATAAATGCAAGACTCAAATTAAGGATCTTATCACTAAGTTAACTTAATGCCAAGCTGACTTGTGATCAGCAAAGCCAACGCAAAGAAATATGTTCTTGAAGAAGAGACCTTCAAGAACATAATATGCTCAACCTTGCATGCCAAAATATGTTTTCAAAACAAATAGGGACTGGGATCTAGTGATATAGCTCCTCCACACACTTTATTGTCTGTAAGATCTCCAAGATGAGGAACTGGTTAAGATGAGCTTCCATCCATAGACTACAGTGATGAAGAGGATGAAAAGGAGATAGTGTGGGATAAATCTAAGAAGAGTGAAGAAGATCATCCTAACAAGGTTCATTATTCTCCTGAGGAGAGGAAGAAGCAACGAATGACAAAGTCAAAGAGAACAAACTTGATTCGAGCAGCCAAAAGGAGATCAAAGAAAGCTCAAGAGATCAAGCCCACCTTCAATTCGAAGCAGAAACAAGTGTTTATCTTTACAGGGTTTGAAGTGGTAAAGACTATGGATTCATCCATGAACTCTAGTACCAAGAGTTCAAGTTTATATCCAACTCATTCCTATGGAGGAACAAAGGCTGATTAGTTGTGTACCACTGCTACCAACATGAACCATCCACCTCCTAAAGAAAGAATCACCCTAGGAAACCTACTACAACATCTTAAAAGATGGGGATGAAGATTAAAAGTGATCAAACTCAGTCCTTCATAAACAAGAAGACTCTCAAAAGAAAGCAAACAGATTGCATTATGTGTGGTAGTAGTTCTCATCTTGCTAAGGATTGCATCTACAATCCTAAAAGTACTATCAACATAACCAAGAAGAAGAGTTTTGAGAGGAGCAAGAAGAAGGATGCTTCTAAAAGAAAAATAATTTTCTTTCGGTCGCTCCAGAATAGAAATAAAGACAAGTGAAAACTTGCCTTCGGAAGATTTTTTGGTCTCGAAAGAAAAGAATACTACTGAAGCACTAATACTTGCTACAGTGAAAGAAAACTCTTCTAAAGCATCAGTCTTCAAAACTTCCAAAGTTGTTAAAACTTCCAAAGTATTGAAGGTCAAGTCTAATCTTTCAAAGATGGTGTGGAAGATAAAGGAAGACCATAGACTGAAAGTTCTTCATTAACAACAGTAAATGATCCCTAAAGTCTTAACATAGGATCAATTACTGTACATTGTCTTCAGTCCATATTGAAGAGCCTAGGACCAAAGAGGCTTGGGTTTCCAAATGTAACTAACTTTCACCTTTTCATGTAGGAATAGCCGAAGACCAAAAGGAATGTAGGGATCATTGACAGTAGTTGTTCCAGGCATATGACAAGTCATGGCTCTTTGCTTCAAGATTTTGAGAAAATTGATTAAGGGCCAGTCACTTTTAGAGGAGATGCAAGAGGTTATATTACAAGTAGGGGTAGGGTCACAAATGGTAAGGTCAGCATTGAAAAGGTAAACTTTATTAAGGAGCTTGGTTACAATTTACTGAGTGTATCCCAATTTTGTGACTAGAGACATAACATGCTTTTTATTGAGCATGAGTGCATTGTTCTCAAGCCCCGGGTGGTTATGCCTCAAGAGCATATCTTGCTTAGAGCATCCTGGAAAGGGAACATGTACAAGATGGATTTGTAGAAAACATCTCCTTAAGGAGAAGTTTCTTGCTTTCTATCTAAAGCAAATAGTGATGAGTCTTCCCTTTGGCATAAAAGAATGTGCCATGTAAACTTTAAGAATATGAATAAGTTAATTCAGAATGATTTGGTAACTGGAATGCCAAAGAAAGAGTTTACAAGTGATGGAAATAACACTTGGTGTCTCACAAGCCAAAGGAAAAGAACTCCATCACTACTCCCTACACTTATTACATGGATCTCTTTGGCCCCATAAGTGTCATGTGTCTAGGAAGGACCTCATACTGCTTACTGATCATAGATGATTTCATAAGATTCACTTGGGTATTCTTCCTTAGAACTAAGGATGAGACTTCTGAGATCTTGAAGAACTTCATTCTGAAAATTGAGAATCAAAGTGATCATAAGGTCAAGATCATAAGATATGATCAAGGAACTGAATTCAAGAACCAAATCCTTGACATAGTTTGTGATGAAAAGGGTATTATAAGGCAAAATAGTGCTCCCAGGACTCCTCAACAAAACGGTGTTGCTGAAAGGAGAAACATGACACTTATTGAAGCTGCAAGAACCATGTTGTCTGACTCTAAATTACCCATCACCTTCTGGGCAGAGGCAGTTAACACTACCTGCTATGTGTAGAATAGAGTTTTAGTAGTTAAGGCTCATGCTAAGACTCCTTATGAACCGTGGCACAAAAGGAGACCTTTCATTGGTTTTCTTAGATCATTTGGATGTTCTTGCACCATATTGAATACCAAAGATTAGGTTGCCAAGTTTGCTGATAAATCAGCTGATAGAAATTTTAGTGGATACTCTTCCCAAGCTAAGGCTTATAGAGAATTCAATCTTAGAACTAGAGTAGTTAAAGAATCAACCAATATGATCTTTAATGAGCACACACTTTGTGTGAAAGGTTTGTTGGAGATATGTTGTCTTCCACTTTGTGGGGATCACTAATAATGGAAGAATTAGGTGTTTCTTAGTGGTTTACAACTCTCCCACTATTGATGGTTCAAAATCAATGTTGTAGTGTATAAATTGGTCTCTTGTATTTGTATCAAATCATCCCTGATAAGCATCTCAATAAACAATCTCCAGTTACCCAGTGGACGTAAGTCAGTGTAGACCGAACCACTTAAACCCTTGTGTCTCATCTCAGTTTATGTTCATGGTTGTGAGTTCGTATGTGTTCTACTGATTACCTAACAACTGGTATCAGAGCACCAGGCTCTTGACAGACTCACACGAATAGAGAAGAAGGTGAAGAGAGAAGGTACCTGGTGAGTGAAATCGGAGTTAGCGTTCTGATCATTTCTTCACTGAAACCAGCAGCACGCGCCTCAGCAAACGAACTCGAACCCTTCCTTCAGCCAATCTTCACAACCCTAATTTCTAGGGCATGACTGAAGCAATCAGTGGCTTCAGTGTAATCCTCTTCTTTGTTAGCTTTCGATCACCTCCGCATACTCAAGAGACTTCTCTTTTTCTCCATCGGCCGATGTCTCGACGACGCTGCTATTGTCACACGAAGACGCTATGCCACCCAAACCTGTGGAATTGATTGTTGCATCAACAGAAGCTTGTGTTTGATCTACGCTTTGTGTAGGGTTTTGTGAAGTCGGAGCTTCATCCGCCATTGATGAAGGTGAAATGGAGTGAAAACCCTTTGAATTGGTGGTCTGCTTGCTCACAGAGAAAGGAGGAAAGAACAGGTCGTTCCTTTTCTTTTAAGGAAAAATCAAGTTTCCTCATTGACAAAAGAGACCCCTGCACTTTTTTACAAAGTCTCCATCATTCATAACTTTGTTGTTTATCGCCGTTCAAAGCTCGAAAAAGATAAGTTTCTTGCTTTCGTATATTACTTTCATAAATTACCACATAGCAGTACGAACCTGTTTGGTTAGTAGTTATTTGATAATTTGTTATTAATGGAAGAGGATGGTAAAATTAAGATTGATAAATTTGATGGGAAAAATTTTGGATGGTGGAAGATGCAAATTAAAGATTTGCTTATACAGAAGGAGTTAGATGCTGCTCTAGAACCTCCTCCTACACCAGTACCGAATAATTAGGCATCGATTGACAAGAAGGCGATGTCAACGATACGGCTTACATTATCCATGAATGTTGCGAATAACATTATGGAACAAACCATGGCGCGTGGAATTATGGAAGCCTTGTCCAACATGTACGAAAAGCCGTCTCCTGCAAATAAGGTGTTTTTAATTCGGGAGTTAGTCAACACTCGAATGAAAGAAGGAAGTTCTGTCACTGAGCATATTAATCTATTTAAATCTCATTTGACACGTTTGTCGTCAGTGAATTTTAAGATAGATGATGAATTACAGGCTTGTTTATTATTGTCCTCATTACCTGACAGCTGTTCAGGAACGATCACAACAGTTACTGGATCGATTGAGACACTCACATTCAGTAAGGTTCGGGATTTAATACTGAATGAGGATTCCAGAAGGAGGAACTCTGGACAAACAAGCTCGTTGCTCAGTACTAAAAGAATAGGTAGAAGTAATAACAGAGGAGGAAACAAGGGAAGGTCAAAGTGTACTAAACCAAGAAAAGACATACAATGCTGGAATTGTGATGAGCATGGACACTTTAGAAGTCAGTGTAATAAACCTCCTAGAGACAAAAAGGAGGTGAATGCTACCACAACATCAGATTCAGAAGATGCTCTTATCTGTTGTGTTGAAAATACTGTTGAAGACTGGATTATGGATTCAGGAGCATCATTTCATGCTACGTATAGCACGAAGAAGATGAAGAATCTACGAACAGGTAACTTTGGTAAAGTTCGTTTGGCTAATAATCATAGTCTAGACATTACAGGGATTGGAGACATAGAGTTAAAGACATCATTGGGAACAATCTGGATCCTGAAATATGTTCGGGTTATTCCGGGTTTGAAGAGGATGTTAATATCCATCGGTCATCTTGATGATCAGGGATATGATGTTTACTTTGGTAAAGGACAATGGAAAGTTGTCAAAGGCAATATGGTTGTCGCTAGAGGAAAGAAGAGAGGTACTTTATACATGGTTGAAGTACCAACTGACAGGGTAAATGCAGTGTCTAGTGAGCCGAGTAAGTCAAAGTTATAGCATCAAAGACTCGGTCACATGAGTGAAAAAAGGATGAAGATGCTTGTTACTAAGGGAAAACTTCCAGAATTGAAGCAGGTCGAGTCTGAATTCTGTGAACCTTGCATTCTTGGAAAGAAAAAGAAGGTTACTTTTCTAAAGAAAGGAAGAGCACCAAAAGCTCAGAAGTTGGAACTGATTCATTCAGACGTGTATGGACCGACATCAGTAACTTCATTTAGTGGAGCTCGCTACTTTGTGACTTTTATTGATGATTCAACACGCAAGGTATGGGTTTACTTTCTTAAACATAAATCCGAAGTTTTCGATACCTTTAAGAAATGGAAATCTGCTGTTGAACTTGAAACTAATTTGAAGGTGAAGTGCTTGAAGTCTGACAACGGTGGTGAATACATTAGCAAGGAGTTTACACATTACTGTGCTGATAGAGGGATCAAGATGATAAATACAGTTCCAGGAACTCCGCAACAGAATGGGTTGCAGAGAGGATGAACAGAACATTATATGAGAGAGCTAGAAGTATGAGGTTAAATGCAGGGCTCCCAAAGATGTTCTGGGCTGATGCAATTAAAACATCAGCCTATCTTATCAACCGTGGACCCTCAGTACCGTTGGGATTCAAGATTCCTCAAGAAGAATGGAAGGGTAAAACAGTCGAGTACGATCACCTGAGAATCTTTGGGTGTAGTGCTTATGATATTAATCCTGAAGGTGACAAGTTAGATGCTAAAGCAAAGAAATACATCTTCATTGGATATGGGGGTGATAAGATGGGCTATAGGCTTTGGGATTCTGAAAACAGAAAGGTAGTCTGAAGCAAGCATACAGAATTCAATGAAGCAGAGCTGTACAAAGACAGAAAGGTGGAAAGGTCAGAGGTTCAGAAGGAAACAATTGAGTTTAGTGTTAAAAATCAGAAGAACAATTCTGATACAGAACCAGTGGCAGAGTCTAATAACACAGAACCAAAGACTGAAGATGGTGAGGATGAAGAAACAGTAGGAGTTTCTGACAGTGGGAGTTCAGGGTCTGAAGACGAACAATCACCATGACAGTCTATGGTAAGAAGATCAACTAGACTTTCCAGACCACCGAACAGGTACAGTCTCAGTTCTTCTGTCAACTACATTCTCTTGACAGAAAATGGTGAACCAGAAAGTTATTCTGAAGCCATCAAGATGAAGGACTCGTTCCAGTGGGAGCGAGCTATGAAGGATGAAATGAGTTCACTACAGAAGAACAACACTTGGGTTCTTGTTAAGCTTCCGCATGACAAGAAAGCTCTTCATAATAAATGGGTCTTCAGGGTCAAGGATGAACAAGATGGATCTAAACGATATAAAGCCCTTTTAGTGGTCAAGGGTTTTCAATAGAAAAAAGAGGTTGATTATGATGAAATCTTCTCTCCAGTGGTGAAGATGACCACCATCAGATTAGTTTTGAGCATTGTAGCAGCAGAAAATTTGCATCCAGAGCAGCTAGATGTAAAGACAGCGTTTCTACATGGTGACCTTGATGAAGACATTTATATGGCACAACCTGAGGGGTTCCAGGTTGTTGGAAAAGAGAATTGGGTTTGCAAGCTGAAAAAGAGTTTATATGGTCTGAAACAAGCGCCAAGGCAATGGTACTTGAAGTTTGATGATTTCATGGTGAGAACCGGTTACAAGAGATGTGAAGCCGATCACTGTTGTTATCTGAAGAAATTCAAGGGTTCGTATATCATTCTACTTCTGTATGTAGATATTAGACAAGTTATAGATACTTATGTATATGTCTTATTTTAGAGGGTATTAGAGTGTATTTTTGTAGTCTATTTATATCTTGTAATCTCTTATTCACAAACACACAATATACAATACAATTCATTTACGTTGTTTATTTTGGTATCAAGAGCCAAAATCTCACAAACCCTAATTTTTTTTTTCTGCCGTCACTCATCCCTGCCATCCCTGCTGCCATGGCCCTTCTTGTCTCCTTCACCACA
>BJCO01826776.1:0-12189 GCA_018326465.1 Flaveria floridana | reverse complement strand
GACAACATCATCGGGGATCTTCTCTTGGGAGTTCAGACAAGAAATCAGCTTTACTCAGCTGACTATGTTGGGGTCATGGAAAAGGGGTACATAAACGATGGGGCATATTGATGTTTTGTGTCTTAAGTTGAGACCAAGTATCTAAGCAAGACCTTAAAGGATGAGGCATGGGTAGGTGCCATGCAAGAAGAACTCATACAGTTTAAAAAGTTAGGTGTCTGGACACTTGTTGACAGACCAAAAGGTGCAAAAGTGATTGGCACTAAGTGGATTCTTCGGTGTAAGAAGGATGACCAAGGGGTTATAATCAGAAACAAGGCTAGGCTAGTTGTTCAAGGGTTCAGGTAAGTCGAAGGAGTTTACTACAATGAAGTGTTTGCACAAGTGGCCAGGATAGAAGCAATTAGAATCTTCCTAGCCTATGCATCCTTTATGCGGATCAAAGTATATCAATTTGATGTGAAAAGTTCATTTCTTTATGGTGAGATATGTGAAACAGTTTACGTCAGTCAACCCAAAGGATTCGAGGATTCTTATCATTGGGATAGAGTTTATAAACTAGACAAGGCTTTGTACAGGCTCCATCTAGCCCCTCGAGCTTGGTATGAGAAACTCTCTACTCATCTGCTGAAACATGGATTTCGCAGAGGTGTAATTAACTACACGTTATTCATAAAGGAAAACGATGGTGATTTACTAATGGTGCAGATATACTTGGATGACATAATCTTCGGTTCCAAAAACAAAACATTATGTAAAAATTTCGAATCGGTGATGAAAGCTGAGTTTGAAATGGGAGAGATGAAGTTCTTTCTTGGTTTACAGGTAGATCAGACACCAAATGAAATCTTCCTGCATCAGACCAAATATGTTGGAGATATCCTTAGTCGGTTCGACATGGAGAATGCACGGTTGCTGGTACTCCACTTGCCATGAACCATGATGTGGCACCCGACGAAAATGGTGATCTTGTAGATGCCACTATGTATCGAGGAATGATTAGATCTCTAATGTACCTCACAGCTTCTCGTCCTGATATTATGTATGCCATGTGTCTATGTTCCAGATATCAGGAAAAACCAAAAGTAAATCATCTGATTGGGGTAAAAAGTATCTTTCGTTATCTGAAGGCCACTCCAATGCTTGGGTTGTGGTATCGTCATGATGACGACTTTGAGCTAACAACGTATAGTGACTCATATTATGGTGGTTGCAAGATGAATTACAAGTCAACATCTGCAGGATGTTAGTTCTTTGGTAGACGATTAGTCACCTGGCAGCGTAAGAAGGAGACGTCAGTTGCTCTGTCAACATGTGAAGCTGAATACGTTGCTGCGGCAAGTTGCTGTTCATAAATCATCTGGATTCAACAGCAAATGCGAGACTACGGTTTGAAATTCTCTAACACCCCTATATTTGGTACACGATTAATCGATTTTGTTAAAATTAACGCGGATTTCCAACGCGCTGATCTTTACACAAAAGCTTTTGATAAACCTCGATTTCATTATCTACTAGAGGTTAATGGCTTTGAAAAGAAAGATGTTGTGATTCAGACGAATCAAGTTCATAGTCCGTCTCTATGTTTTATTTTTTTTAATTTTAATTTCCTTTATTTTATTTTTTTCTGTCTTTAAAATTTCAAAAACACAAAAAGATTTTTGGTTTTAGAAATTTAGGGGGAGAATAGTTTTAGTTTCAGTAGTTAGTATTTAATTATTTAAAAAAAGGGGCAGGCAGATAAGCTGAAAAGCAAATATATCAAATCTATGAAATCGATTCAAGATAATGGAAAATGATATTACACAGGCGTCGAATTGTTTGGACACCCAAAAGATTTAAATGTTCTATAATGTTATATTCAGAGTTACAAAAAATTAGAAGTCTGAGAAGTCAAAGCCTAATGAGTTGAAAAATGATAGTAAGCTAGTCTGCTACTGTGGTTACATAGAGAAAGTAGATCTAGGGGTTGCTAGTTCATTATATGATGTATTGGTAGATTCAACACAATAGACTAGTAGACTTTATTGGTGAACAAATTAAAACTAAATCATTCAACAGGCTGTGAGTTTTCATCTCATCCTTGGTTAACACAATCAACTTATTTCTAATAAGAGGTGAATAGCAAAATAAACGCCACAAATGTGTGCGGACGACCATAAAAAATGAGCAAAGCGCATGAAAAAATTGGTGCGTTATATGTAAAATAAAATTTCTCTAACAAGAAGATAGGTTGTGTGCCTCTCTACTGTTTGATGCCACTGACATGAGGATAAGTACAATCTAAATATTCTAGAATTCAATGTTGTTTGCGCCTCTCTGCTGTGCGATGGCACTTACCTGAGGCTTGGCATCTCTTTAAAAGCTCTTAGAATAGTTTCTTTTTGTCAAAAACCCGTAGACCGCTCAAAATTCTCCTGAGGAAAGTTGATTACCATATAAGTGTGGGATCCACAAATGATTGTTGAAATAATAAGCCTAAATAATCACCAATGTATGTCAAAAATCTACGTATGGATTTAGGTGGACAAATATACTAACAATCATTATGGCAGTATTCCCCGATGGTCAAAATCAATGTGTGCTACATAACAGCTCTAGCATGATTTCCTGTTAGTGCTCCTGACTCTTAGATGAATAAGACTTTATGATTGGTAAATATAACGTTCTCTGTATCTACATAAATATAAAAGGTCCCAAATGATTATGTTTATGCCTGTATGATTCCATAAGAATCTTTCTAGATAAGATGAAAATGCTTGAAGTTGTTCGGCTCAGGGGGAGAAATCGTTTAAGGAATGTTAAAACGTTTTCAACCCACCTCAAATGAAAAATACAAAAAGATGTCTTAATTTAGTTTGTTTAACGTTTTTCTTGGATTTAGTTATGTTTGTATCGAGTTGATGTCGGACTATGAAACAAGATAAAATCTGTGAATGTCACAAATTGAACCGAACATTATCTGATAAAAGCCTATTTCTAAAATGTTAAAAAGAACATGTTTGAGGTGATCACAAGGTTTTCACGTAAAAGGATCACGTCTGAGGTGATCAAACAGTTTTAATTAAAAGAATCACGTCTGAGGTGATCAAATGGTTTTCAGTTAAAAGGATCACGTCTGAGGTGATCAAACGGTTTTAATTAAAAGGATCATGTCTGAGGTGATCAAATGGTTAAAAGGATCATGTCTGAGATGATCAATTGGTCATAATATTATATATCAAATTCAAGTTTTTGAAATGTTGGGACATATGAAGTCAAGATCATAAGTATGGGACAATCGCACGATTGGACCATAAGTATGAATCAATCACATGATTGGACCATTAGTATGAGCCAATCATACGATTGGACCATGAGTATGAGCCAATCACATGATTGTACCATGAGTATGGGTATATTATACGAATGGATCACAAGTATGAACCAATTGTACGACTGGCTGAAGAAGTCTAAGTCAGTCGTATGACTGAACCTCAGTCGCACGAATGAATCATGCGTTTAGGTCAGTCGCACGACTGAAACACAAATCAGTATAAAAAGGTGCTCAGTCGGTCGTAGCCCTACACTTGACTACAAAAAGCTCTCAAAACCTCCGATTACTAAGCCACCATTTTCAAAATTTTCTCTGTGACTGACTCTGATTTCGCATTACTAACCGTCTACTACCCATCTACAGGTAATACGAGATTGAAATCATGACAAATGAGGAAGTTAACAAAATCCAAATGTCTGAATGACTTAAAATATGAACCAAGACAAAGAACCCTAAAATAGAACACTTAAATGGACCTAAACGCGTATTTAAAAGACAATAAGTGTAATATCGAGTCCATGCACGTCTAATGAATCCAATCTTGATGTGTAAATGACTGCTTTGACAAAGATTCAAAATTTTGGACTCGCACAGTGCATATGCGAAAGGACATACGGATGAACTTTAGTGGCACGATTGAGCCAAACGCATGATTCAATCGCACGATTGAATCAATCGGTGATTCAGTCGCACGACTGACTCAACCGCATGTCTTGGCATACGGCTAAGTTCAGTCGGAGGCTCAATCGTACGACTGAGTTCAGTCGTATGGTTCAATCGTACGATTGAACCAGTTGGATATAATCTGTTCTAACTCAAATGTTTTCACTAGTGAACAGATCTAACGTGTTTGTTACTTGTGTTGCAGTAAAATGGCTGACAGATGGACGATGAGCACTAAGCATAATATCTATGCTTATCTCGACCCTACATTTTGGAACGCTTTAGACTTTGTTGGGATCATTGAGTTCCTTCGACGGTCGAGGATCTATAGAGCAGTTTCTGCTCCCTCCATACCGTATCGATCCATACAGCAAGCATTCTGGGAGAATGTAGTGGTCGATCGCTTAGTCGAGCCATACCGGATCCGAAGTTCTATCTTCGGACTAGATATTGATATCCGGGAAGACGACTTTAGGAGAGTCTTGGACTTGGGTGAGGATGGAGACTACCCAACCAACCTACATCCCCTGACAGTAAGGGGTTGTTTCTTGAGGATCAAGTACGTTGGCGACATCAATGTCGGCGTGCTTAACAAGAGCAACATGTGCCCGCAGTTCAAGTATTTGGCACATGTGATCCTCAAGTGCATCGCATCTAGGAGAGGAAGATTTGACGAGATGAGTGACCAAATCCAGAATGCATTTGTTGCACCGGCAACGTCGACTATATCGTGCTAGCCAGAAAGAGGTGGCAACATGATGACAACGACTCCGATGTTGAGCCGGTCATGATCCCAGATGACGACGCCGAAGCTGATGATGATGACCAAGATCATGGTCAAGGTAGTGGAGAGGAGGGCTCGAATCAATCACGAGCCACTTACACGTCTACTATTCCTCCACCACCTCAGCAGAGTGCTGTTTCAGCACCTTGTGGATCCAAGCAAGCTACCATATACCAGGACTTTCTGATAGATGATGACGATGAGTCTGATGATGAGCTTCTCACCAGGAGAGTGGGTAGCAGGGTTGTAGCTACAGTGAAGGGCAAAGTGGCGGTTGGCGGACACCAAGCTGGTACTGAGGGTGGTGACACTAATGTCATAGATCCATCATACACACCCGACCAGCCGATAAGCTCAGGGGGAGCCCCGATTGCCAAGGGTTCCAGGAGGAAAAGGATGGCCCAACACTATGTCAAGAAGGGTAAGAGGCAGATGATTGTACTGATCAGTTCTTCCACCAACACATCCACTGCCACCACCACTGTCACTGATACTACCACCACTGCCACTACATCCTCCACTACCACCACTGCCACTACATCCTCCACTACCACCACTTCTATCCCAGCCATCACCACTACCATGCCATCCACCACTCATATATCCACATCTACCTCACCCACCATACCTAAAACAGTTCCACCACAATCCATTCCCACTCCTACTCCTATCTACACTACATCCACCACTGCCCCTACTATTCCCCAAACATGCATATCTTCCCAGTTCCCACCTCCATAGAGCTCTACTCTACCCACAGTTGGGTTAGAGGAACAGTTGGCCCTCCTAAACAGTTTAGTGCTAAAGCTGTTGGCAATTGATGATCTAAGAGCCAACCAGCTAAACCAACTGATGGCTGTAAATGCAGCACAGGGCAAGCAGATTGTCCAGCTTACTGAGAAGAACGAAGCTCATGAGAGAGCTTTACTTTGAGCTCACAATGCCCTGCAACCTCAAAACAAGCTAGTGCTTGCATCTGCCAAACAGATTGATGAGTTGGAGATAAAGAACAAGAATATGATGTTAAGGCTGAAAGGAACGAAGGGTGAGCCTCTGAAGATTAAGGGTGGTGGAGATGATGATAGAGATGATGATGATGATGATTCAAGTGATGATGAATCAGAAGAAGAAGGAGATAAGGAGGAAGTCGGAGGGAGTGGAAAGGAGAAGAAAGGTGATGATGATGAGGAGGATGATCTAGCAGGTGATGCAACTGTATCAGCCTCGACTCAATGAACAAGGGAGAGGTGCACCAAAAGAAATCAAGATCAAGGAGCCTCGTCCTCAGCTCCTCAAGCTAAAAAATCACAAGATCAAGGCAAAAGTAATGCTTAAAATGTTTATGTATTTGAAACTTTTGTACTTAAATTGTGTTTTACATTAACGTAATTAATGAAAATTTATGTTTAATGTCTTGATTAATAATTAATGTGTGCATTGTTGGTTATGTAATCGAACAGATAAAACTCAACAGACCGATGATTATGATGTGGCTCCCCTTCAGCAAATCAAGACTCAACTCACTATGATTCTTGATTTGCAAGGGATCGTGAGACGGTCTGTGAGTTACACTCCAAAAGAAGGAGAAATTATTCACGACTTGATGGACGAGCAACTCACCGATATGTTTCGACTGAATCCTGATAAGCTCGTCAAAGATGCTCCGGAAGTCGATGTTGTGAGTGACGAGGAGCTACAAGGTGTGGATGAGATAGAGATCGAGGATGTCACATCAGACTACTATCCTGAGTACACTGACCCTGAGGGTAATGTTATCACCGACTTGGGTGAAACATTTAACAGTGATACTTTTGATAAGCTGGATGAGAAAGAGAAGGAAAAAGAAAAGGATGAAGGTAAAGCCCAAGCTACAGATGCTGATGTTGATCTAAACAAGGCAGAATGGGCTGCGTGTTTGACAGAGATGAAAATACAACATGAACCTACAAAACTGAACGCCTACACCAAATTGTACAGGGTTAAGAGACATCAGAAGGTGTCAGGCAAGATCATTAGTTGGGCTTATTTTTAGGATTTGAGTGTGTATACTATGAAACGGGAGAAGGGGATTGAGTACTTTAGATATCCACATGATCTGAAGACTCTCACTAGTTTTGAGTTAAACAGATTGGCCAGTCTAGATCTTTTGTATGCCAACCCGAGGAAGATGTCGGGCTGTTTGAGATGGCATTGAAGAGAGAATACCACACCATATGGGTAAACTTCGGACCTCAAAAACCTAAGAGGTTCATTCATAAGACTGAAGTCGACCCTATCAATGGAAAGCCTAAGGTGGTGTTGAAGTGGAGTCCCCCACGCATGATGTCTAAGATCCCTTTACGGGAGATGCCACAGGACTTCACTCCACGCTTCAAATTATGGTATTACGATTGGAGGACGGGGAAGCAGTCATAGTTTTGAACAGAGAAGGAAAGATAGAGACGATTAGGGTATTTGACCCAATGTGGCTCACTAACTTGTCAGCTGATGATCTTTATACATTGTACAAGTGGCCACTGTTCTATGACATGCAAGATATTGTACAAGCTCTCCAATTCCAACACGTTATACGACTCGGCTTCGCTTTTGAGATACACGTGGGAGTCACCAAAGAGGAGAAGTACAAGAAATTCAAGAACATGTGAAGAATGTTAGACAATAGGATAAACTAGGTCCAAGGGGGAGTTTGTTGATACACTGTTCCTAGTTTATGAACTTCAATATAAATGTCTTTCATTTCTTACACATATGTAATGCAAATGCTTAATAAAATATGATATGCATTTTGATGTTTAATTGTCTTTGTTTATATCATATTCTTATTGTAATTAGTATTACTCATATTTATGAATATTATATATAGGTTTAAGGTTGTTGTACATAGTTCTAAGTCATTAATAATTCAGAAATGTGTTCAACTTAGTCGGGTGGTTATTCATATGAATGAACCATACTTAAGGACCAGTCGCATGATTGAACCAGGAGACTAGCTCAGTCGTATGACTGAGATATAAGATTGGCTCAGTCGCACGATTGAACATTCGGTCGTGCGTATGAGTCAAACGCATGAGTCAGTCGCACGACTGAACCATGCTAATGGTTCAGTCGTACGAATGGATACTAAAAACCTATAAATACCACATAATTCGTGGAAAAACATAACACTTCGAATACTATCATACCCTAGCCGTCCAGAGTGTCCCAGTTCGTCCATCTAACTTCATAGTTCATTCCTGATCGATTCCAACTCGTTCTTAACATTTGTTCAATCGTTAGACCGGTCAAGTTGTCGTTCTCACCGATTGGATCGCCAATGAAATAGAATTCCGCTCTATTTGATCTGGTCTCACACAAAATCAGTTAGTACTTCATACAAAAACGGTTCTAACAATTACAACCATTAATTCGGATGTGGAACCGTCTGATAATATAGGTAGCCTACTTAGGAAATTATTTCCTACACCAACAGGATGAGTGTTGTGATGCTATATTATCTGATTCTATGATTTATATTTGTGACAGTTATGAATCACCTGGATTATAAGTAGGTTTGGTTGTAATCTTATTTATGTTGCATCGGTATATGTATTTTGTTTAGAAATTAAACATATGATTTCACCAACTCTGTGTTGACTAATTTGAGCATGCTTTTTCAAAAAATCATCATGTCTAACAACATTATGTTCTAATTTGATGTGTATAATGGATGGGGTGAAGTGGTGGGAAAAGTTTGTGTAAATCTAACTGTTAATCTATACTATCGATGGACGCTCACTTCCATTGTCTCTGAAGATCTAGCAGTTAGATTAATATGTCTTTGTAATAGGATTATATTAAATTTTGTGTACTAATGTTAATGTAACCCGAACTGATATTATGTATGAAATATGTTAATGTATTATGTCTTTACGTGTTGTTTGTTAATTTTCTAATCAATGCATTCTGAACAAGCTAGTCACATCCAAAGCATTTCACGCTTCCACCGGGATGTGATAGGTTGGTATCAGAGCCATTGGTTATAGAGAACTAGGTATTATAAATGCCTAGACTATAACCATAAGCTCGTATCATAATAAAAATTTTCAGCATGTTTTAAACATATATATGCATATTATGTGCATATATTAATCTTTACAGAAAATAATTTGTGACATCGTATATACATTTAAATTCTATGTGCAACCAAATTTAAGGGCAGAATTCATCTTTATGATACATTTATATGATATGTGAACTATTTGATGAAATTATTTGACTAACTATTTTAGTAAATTTATAAAAAAGAACTCTGTAGCTATGTGTGCTTATAATTTAGACAGTCACCATAGTGACCATAGCAATCTTAAGGAGACAACACCTGAACTAGAACCAGAACCTCAGAATAATATGGAAACTTTCCAACCTGAGATTAAGATTAACCCCAAACCAAAATTTTATTTTTGACGCGCACCAATAATAGTCGGAGGTTATACAATTAAAACCCCTAGGAAAAAGGTACGACGTGGTGACAGATTTATGGTTAAGGAAGGAGAAAACTTGGAAATACAAAATTCTGATTTCCCCGAGGATGAAGAAAAGGAAACTAAAAGGCAAAAGCTGGATATAGATCAAATTACGTTAGTGGTGACACATTTGAAAGTCCTTACAGTATCAACCGTTAGTAACGGGATTAGCGAGGTAATTCTGAGTAGTACTACTGGGTTTGACAAACCCCGTCCGGACTAGTCGCGCTAGCTTGATTGGAGGTCAAACGGATGCGTAATTGACCTAACGATTGCCACGGTCTGTGATAGACGTGGTGCAAAGGCATTAAACACACACAATCAGCTTTGTTCTGAAACACTAAGTAACATATTTTTAGGCTAGCTACATATTGATATGTTTTATATACTAAACCATATGAAGCGTTTTCTGACACATTACTTGTTGATTAAACATGTGGACTCACTAACTTTATGTTGACATATTTTAACATGTTTTCTAAGGTCACAGAAACACACAATGTGAAGAACTCAACTATGAATGCATTCATGGCATACATCACAACTCAATCAGTTCATTTTGCTAAACGTTATTGATTTTCATGGTTTAAACGCATGTTGACACAATTTATTGTTGACTTACTGATTTCAAAATCGCTTCCGCAAGTTTAAAACATTTATGTTTGATTCAAAAGTCTGATTTTTTAATGAGTTGTTTTACAATTATAATCTCTTGTGTAACTGGTACTATCTGAGATTCTAGTGTGTCACACGCCTGACGGTAAAACCCCGTTAGCAGATTTTGAGGGTGTGACATGTTTGAATACTCTAAGAAAACAGCTATACTTCTTCTGAGTCACTGTTCTTTTACGCACATATAAGTGCGTTTAATACAAACCGGTGAATAAATTCCAATTTTTTTAAAAAAAACAACATGTTTCGATTGATCAAGCTGAACGGAAAACATAATTCAATACTTGAAGAAAGTTATTTAAATAAGAAATATGGTGAGCTCACTATCCATTTTTTTATTATATTTTTTGTTTAACTGATTATTCAATACGTATAAGTTGTTAAATTTAATTAAATACTTTAGATAGCACTTTATTAAAAGAACAAAGTTATTTAAAATTAAGACTAAATTACAAATATTAATAATAAATTAATTTTAATTTTTAGAAAACATATAATTTCATTTATTGATTTTAACTTATTACAATTTACAAAAATTAATGAAACATAATTACGACTTGAGCATAACTAATTATTAAACACTGAATCAAACATAACTAATTCCGATGTTATTATTTTATGTCCATAAAATACAACTACAACTCGAACATAGGCACAGACATCATTCACAACACATAAGTATGTTTCTCCACTTTCGATGACCTCGTTTGTATACTTTAGGATGAACTGAAAATTTTTAACGAAAAAGATGGACTGAAAACACGTTTAAGTACTTTAAGAATATAAATTTAAATAAGAATTATAGTGAGGTCATTAACCATCTTTCGTTCTTGATTTTTTTCTTTGTCTATAGAATTTATTTAATAAGCTTAAGTTGTTAAGAATTAACTAAACATGTTACATAACATTTTTTCATTAAGCTTTTTTATAAGAATGAAGTTATTTAAAATTAAATATTTGAAATGTGATTTTCTGATTTTAGAGTTAAACCAACCTAGTTTTAGAATATTATATTTTGAACTTAAATTGTTTAAATATACAGATTACATGATATTAAACAATATATTAAAATTGTGTAAAACCGATGAAATACATGTTGTAATAAACAAATTTGATTTTAAATCAAAATTTTAGATATCTCAAACAAAATATAGATGGCGCGTTGCAAATAACTCGTATAGTTTTTTTGATCAAGTATATTTAGTTTTTAAAATGATCTAAATTGTTTAATCACAATGCACCCACAAAAACCCATAAAAGTTTTAGTTTATTTTTTAATAAATTATGTTTTATAAATTTCTGTAAATTTTGTTTTTAGTTTATGTAATTTTTATTTTTAGAAAAAGTATTATGATTTCGCTAAATTTTATTTGTTCTAAAATAAAAGTACTTAACTAAAATTAACAAATAACAAAACTTTAATATATTAAAATCAATAAAATTACTTTATTAATTATATTTAAGATAAGTTGTAAGACAAAAGTGGTGAGAAAAATGAGAAGAAAATGTAAATAAATAAACAAAAGAAAGAATAAAAATATAAGACTAGTATAAGTTACATACTTTGTCCTTTTGGAAATGATAAAAAAGATTTATCATAAATTTAACTGAAATATTTAACTTCAGTTAGTGAAAATGATAGAAAATATGACAATTTTTCCAACAGTGCTAACAAAAATAATAGTGCTATTCATCATTATATTTTTTTAAAATACATTATTTTAGAAAAATAAAGTAACTAACAAAAAGACCCAATAAATATACTAAAGACACAATGACGAAACGATTTCATATGATTTGAAATAGAGTAAATCTCGGTTTTGGTCCCTGTGTTTTGCAATTTGACTCCACTTGAGTACCAACGTTTATTTTGTCTCCACTTCAGTACCAAAGATTAAAAAAGTTGTCTGTTTCAGTCCAATTTTACAACGGCGTTTGAATGTGCCGTTAAATAGGAGGCACGCGCGCTGCACATGAGGGTATTTTGGTCATTTCATGTGTAAACAGTCTCTTTTGTTGTGTTTGTTGCACTCATATATATACACTCATATCTCCGTCTCTGTCTCTCTCTCTCTCTCTTTCTCTCTGTGTGTTTGTTGCAGTTGATGAAAATGGTGATATGTTCATGTGGATCTCCAACAAAAATCATCACGTCTTGGATCTCAGCAAACCCGGAACGTCGCTTTCATTGTTGTGCTAACACGGTAAGACCTAAATTGTTAGGTTTCAAGATTATTGTATGTTTGTGAGTT
>BJCO01826769.1:0-13767 GCA_018326465.1 Flaveria floridana | reverse complement strand
CATTCAGAAGTCTGTTATTCAAATCTTCAAGATCATTTTTGATCCCCAAAGTAGACATTTCTGTTGTAAGTTGCACAAATCTATTCATCATCTGATTAATTGTTTCTCCTGAGATGTGCTCAAACAATTCCAGTTGCCTTTTCAGTTTTTGCTTTTTTAGATCTTCAATGTCCTTTCCTCCTTCACAGATAACCTTCAATGCCTTGTACATAGTATATCCAGTTTGATAATTTTCAAGCCTGGATAGTACTTCCAATGGTAGCCCTTTGCACATGAGAGAATAAGCCTTGACATCATTTTTCACCTTCTTTAGATCATCTCCGTATAGGTTATCTTCTGGATAAGGTTCTTGTGTATCTTTTGTATACATAAAACCTCTGTCTGGACCATCAGTAGTCACAGGAATATAAGGTCCCTTTTAAATTGATTTCCATAAATCAGTGTCTATGGAATTCAAATGATGCTTCAATCTAAGAGAGCAGTTTTTGAAATCAGCTCTATTTTTAAGTTTTGGAACTCTGTTTTCAGAATCTTCTGATTTCACCATTCTTATATTTTTGTTGATTTTCTAAGTTTTTGAATTAAGAAAAGAATTAAAAATGTTTTTTGGATTTTTGAATTTTAAAAAAATTTCCAAGTGACAAAGGAGATGCGTCTGAACAGTATCAAAATGCCCCAATAGTTCAAAAACGTCTCAATAGTTGATGCGCCTCAACAGTCGGTCTCCAAGTCAAAACGCCCAAGTTATGAAACGCCTCAACAGTAGAGAAACGTCCAAACAGTGATGAAACGCCTAAGGGATTGCCTTAGGAAAAATTTCCAAAACTGCTCAACAGTGGTAAAACTCCCAAACAGTTGTGAAACGCCTAGGGTCAAAAACGTCCAAACAGTTGTAAAACGCCCACACAGTGGTAAAGCGCCTAAGGGAAAAGCGCCTAAACAGTTTAAAAACGTCTAAACAGTGTTCAAGCGCCTGAACACTTAGGTTAATTTCTGTGAATTTTAACCCTAATGCGCCAACTTCATCGTGTTCATATGAATGTAACTAACTCTGAAATTTCGAAATCCTTCAATTGTTGATGAATTAAACTGAAACTTTACAATTAGTTCATTATAATGCCGATAATCAATCCTCTAACATCAATTTCAGTAATTATTAACAATTTTCCACTCAATTTCAGAAATCTCAGGTCGAAAACTCAAGAACAGTTTCTCGATCACTTTTTCACTAATTCACTCAATTTTGATGAATTATACTGCAATTTGTGATTCAAATCATGTTTCTGATGATGAAACAAAACTATAATTCACAATATTTCACTTGAATTGTCAATCTATTACAGATTTAAGTGGATTTTTGAAGTTTCTATCTTCGACAGAACTTCAAAAACACTCAACCGAAAGCTCTGATACCATTTGATAGGATCAAATACATCAATTTGTAACAAATTATATGAACAATTCAAAGAAACACAAACAATTGTAATCGAATCAAGCAAATATCAATAAAATTCACAGTTCATTGATATAGAAAGACAATTACAAGAGTAAGAAAGCAGTACAAAATGTTACGACTTCAAATTCTACTCTAGTCTAAGCTATTTATACTATCAACAAACAAAAAACTATCTATTCACAATTCTAGTCCCTATACTAAGGTAAAATTGTAAACTAAGACTAATGTTAATCTTTCTAGAGGACAAATAGTTGTGGTTCTCTACAATCCCTTTTAACCACATGCATGGAAGAACTTTGTTGATTGCTATAGTTGCCAGATGGATTTTGCATGTTCATCTCCATCTGGTAACCACTGAGTATGTCGTGCAACTCAGTGAGAGTTAGGGTCTTGACATTTTTAGTCATGTTAATGACCACATAGTAGTGTGTCCATTGTCTAGGAAGAAATGACATGAACTTTCTCACAATATTCCTGTTCTCCAGTTTCACTCCAACATCCACCAAAGTGTCTATAATCTTAACATACCTGAAGTATTGTTGAGTTATGGTTTTACCTATTTTGAAAGTGAAGTTGTCTATAATCTTAACATACCTGTTTTGAAAGTGAAGTTGTCAAACTGCTGCTTTAGAAGGTCTTTCTTGTTTTCTTTGGCTTTAGTAGACCGTTCATACATCAGCTTCAGTGCATTTAAGAGCTGTTTAGCAGTTTTACACTTTTTGAAGCCTCTTTAGATGGAATTTGGAAGAGCAATTTCGAGGGCAGTCATGGCCTTTTGATCTACATCTATTATTTTTCTATCTTCTTTAGAGTAGTCAGCCACTTCCTTTGGGATCATGCCACCTCCAGCAGCAGCTGAAGAGGTGTATGGAATGTAAGGTCTTGTGGTAACAGACTCTTACATCCTGCTATCTTGTGACTTGATGAAGTCTTCTATTCTTAAAAACCAAGTATCAAAATCATCAGGACTGATCGGTAGGGACTTTACCATGATACCAGTTTCCATATCAGACTTAGATGCTGCTATTTAAGATGTTAAGTGTTTTATGAGAACTGAGGAGATTTAAGATGGTAAGATTTACAATCAAGAGCCTTGAAAGTTCTGATACCAATTGCAGGACCGGTTAAGGGAGGTTAATACAGTCAGTCTCACAATAAGGATAGTGTTAGAATACTTAACAGTTTAAATAGGGAACCAGATTTAAGAACAAGATGCAAAGAACACAAGTAACAGTGAGACAGAACTCAATAACAATATATATGGCTTTCAAGAATATTGTATATTAATCTTAAGTTCTCTTATAAGAATTACAATGCATAAGTTAAAAAAAGATACAAGACCCTGGGATACTTTATACTACATCCTATAACCGGCTCTACTTGGAACCAGTTGGAACATTGAAAGACAACAAAATCAATGCAGAGTCAAAAGACAGAATGTATTTTGACTAGTGACTATGACATGTCATAGCTCATATCCTAATATATTACAAAAAGGTGTACATAAAGTAGAATGTTACAGACTCAAGACCTCAATGTATAGTTGCAAAAGTATGGACCTTTTCACTAGTTCATGCAAGTTGATGAGTCTTCAGAGTTGCAACAGAAAGTTGGTCAGTTTTATACAAATGTACATTAGAGAAAAGCATGTTCTTCTCTATCTTTGGAAGAAATCAGTCTTCACTTCATTTGGCTTTGGAAGACTTTGTCTTTGAAGCCATGGAAGACTTCATCTTTGGCTTTGAAAGATTAGGTTTTTGGCTTTGGAAGATTTTATACTTGGAATAATTCTTGTGCAGAGTGCAAAGATTCCATAGCAACTTTGGCTTCGGAAGATTTTATACTTAGAATATTCTTGTTCTAAGTATAAAACTTCCGGAGCAACTTCTACTTGGTACCGAGTGCATGCATGCAGGAAGCCTCTAGTTGCATTGGTTGCATCAGCCTTTATATGAAACCTTACACTCTGCATACAGGCTCCAATCACATAATCCGTCTTGTCTGATGACAAGTGCATTTGAGGTTGGTTGGTTGCTTCCATGTGCTTGATGAGTTAGTTGGTGCTGACTTTGATGAGTTTGTTGATGATGATGCTGATGCTGAAACTGATTTATGACTTGATTGAGGGCTTAAAGTTGATGAAGATGGTGGTTGACCATGTGAATTTCTCTGGTAGTTGTTATTGCTTCTTCTGGGAGCATTGCATTCCCTGGAGAAATGACATGTCATGCCACAATTGAAACACTTAACTTTGGATTTATCATATCCAAGCGTTGTGTTTTCATTCAAGCTTAGCTTCTTTCCTTTTCTAAAGAATTCTTTGCTCTCATAGCAATCATGACCATCTGCTATTGCAAATCCATTTCTTTAACATCATCTTGATCCATTTATTTCAGATCTTCTTATGTCAGGTGAGCTGAAGTGAGTCTTCCTCCCAAGTAAGCCTCAAAGCTAGCAACAAAGGCATTGAAAGTTGCCTTCTTCTCTTCAGATTTTTAATCAGCAGACATGCTAGTTGGTGTGGAAGTGGATGGATTGGAAGATGATTGCTTGTGGTGTTGTGATACACCAATGAATTCTGTGGTTCTAGATTGATCTCTAGAGGATAGAAAATCGTCTTCTTCGGTCATGAAGGTATTATTCATAGAATGCGTTTCTGAAGGAAATTTGTATGCCTCAATGACTTGAGGTCCAATTAGATTTTTGCTTTTTTCGTCCAACTCAAGAGCTTCAATTTTTGCTATCATAATGTTTAAGCTTGTGCTCTCTAAATCAAGTTTATTCTTTAGCATTGCCACATTTTGCTTCCATGTTTCAGACAAATTGTGCAATATTTTCTTGCTTGTTTCTTTTTCTTTGTAAGTGAGCCCCATTATCTCCAAATCATTCACCAATTATACAAGTCGATAAAGCTGTTTGGAGATTGATTCTCCCTGGTGTGATGGAAGGTTTCATATTGATTAACCAACTTGTCTTTGTTAATCTCAGTCACCACATTGTTACCTTTATAAATGATCTGCAGTGCATCCCACACACCTTTATTGTGCCATACTTTCCTAGTCTGTTGAGAACGTCCATCTTTAGAGCCTGAGTCAGAATGGAGTAGGCTTTAAGGTCTATCTTGATCTTCTTGTATTCATCGTCATCAATATTCAGACTTGGATCCTCAATGGGGATTCTAACTGTTTTATACTATGCATATTGATCAAAATTAAAGAGACTAGAATATAGGGTCCCTTACATATAGATATCCAATAGTCGGGATCTACACCTGTAATATAAATTCTAAACCGGATTTTCCATTACTTAAACTCAGATTTGTGTTTAAGCATTGGTGGTTTTGATGCATGACCAAGTTAAGCAAAGTTAATAGAATCCATGTTAATAAACTGATTTTAGAAGGTTTGAATATGGATTAATTTGATTTTATATCTGAATGTTCAAACAATCCAATGCCCAGATATTCTTGTATGTTTTCTATGAACAAGAGCAGCAGTAGCGTTCATATTATGAACAATTCTCTTTTTGAGTCACGTTTAGTTGATTTTTGGTGTTTTTGTTTGATTTTTCCTAAGAATAAACAATCGAGTGTTGTTCTTAAGACTTTTGACTTGAAGAACAGTGACTGTTGGTGAAGTTTTCGGTATTTGTAATAGTATGTTTATTAGAAGTGGAAGACTTTCATATAAATAACTCAATCACCAGATCAATCGAATTTCATTCAAGATTTGAGATGACTTTGAGACGAATTCAAGGCTCTGATACCAATTAACTGGGTCCAAAAATGGATTTCTCACTTGATATGACTTCAACAACGATCGAATATGATGATTGAGTCAATGATTAAGTAGCAGAAATACAAAATCAAAGAACATTATATGCTGAAATAATACTAATAAATGCTTTATGTATTGATTGTTAGTAAACGAGTTACAGTGGGTGCTAGGGTTTTCAATAAGTGACTTGAAAATCTTAAAATCTCAAAACTTGAGTACTGAGAAAACATACAATAGGAAAGCTTACAAAAGTAAGGTATTTTATTGTATTTATAGGCTGACATAAAGTCTGTACAGAATGACTAAACTACTCTGCCAACTATACATCAAAATACTAGTCGAAGTACAAAAGGTTAATGTGCATTTGTATGTGTTCATCTGTATTAGCTAATGTGTATGTCTTTGACTTCATCACCATTTCTTTTGTTTGTCTTCAACATTAAGTTTGTTCATCAGCATTGACAAATACGGATGAACAAATACTTATTTGTCTTTGAGCATCCGCATTGGTTAATCCGGATGAACAATACTTGACCGTATTTGTTCTGGCTATCCGCATTAGTTAATGTGGATGAACAAATACTTGTCAGCATTTGTTTTGTAGGTCATCCGCATAAACTAATGCGGATAGTCGACACTTGGATCTTCTTCTGTTGTTTCTTTACCCATATATCTTCTTGGACTAGTGGGAGTTTCCAACAGAACAAGTATGATCCTTTCAGAGTTCAACAAGTTTAAAGAATAATTTTATCAATTTATATGTTTAACAATATATATTAACATGATTAAACTTTTTATATAAAAATTATAATTTTTTAATCCTTCGGAAGGCATGTGAAGAAAAAAAAATTTGTTGAATAAAAATAAAAAATCTGCCTAAATCATAGAAAGTGAAGGACAATATAAGAAATTGTTAAACTAATTTCAACCACTAGAATTATTTGGAATTTTTTTGACCACAAACTATGTGTGACTGAGAATTTGAATTCCTCTATATGGATGGAATTGATTGCAATGATGCGCAAGTCTATTTATTATGGAACATGGATTCATAAAGCGAGGCCACGAGGCATTGTTTGTGTATATTCTGTTGGGTTCAATAAACAATTTAATACAACAGCCTTCATTGGCTGGGTGGTCTTGTCCCCTATCTTCCTTCGTTGGTCGAATTTGTCTTTTGGTCATTCACACATGCACTCACGTGAATCTTACCTTCAGCATATGTTCATTCTAATATCAAGCCTGGAGGAGGTCATTTTATATGAAAAGGTCAAGTGTGCTTCATGAAATCCTTTTTTTATTACATTTTTTGAAACTTAATTGTAAGGAAAAAAGAGTTACTTGGAAAAGTATTTCAGGTGTCGGTTAATATATTTTATTTTGGTTTTTCTTTGAATGAGGAACACGTAGTATTTAGCATGTGATCACTTTGTTTAAAGAGCATGAGGAACACATATATTTTATGTGATTACTTTGTTTAAAGAGCATGAGGAAGACATAGGTGCTGTTTGTTTTTTCTGCAGTAAAATGTCTGCGGTCTGCGGACCACATCTGCAGACATCTGCAGCAGAAGAGGTGGACCAAATGTTTGCAGTCTGCAAGAAAAAGACTGTTTGTTTTTTAACAGTATGCAAAACCCTCGTTTCTTCCATAGTAGTAGGAATTCAGAACAAGAATAACAGGTTGTTTCTTCATAATATATGCATTGTGTTATATTTATACATGTGGTAATTCAAATAAGTAAATCAATCCAAAATTTGATTATTCCTTCATGCTTTCTCTCTGAAAAGAGAAGCTAATCCAGTCACCACTAATTTACCTCTTCTCTCCACCTTCCTAGGGTTTATCGCCGGTGGCTCCCATTTTCCGGCCGTCGCCGACGACTCAGAACCGTCATCGGACTTTCTCAACGGCAAAACTCCGGTGAGAGATAACTGACTCATCTCCTTCTCCAGAGACGATAGTTCTTTGTGATCCACGGTGGTTCTGGCAAAAATCTGTTTCGACACGGCCGTGGCGTCTGGTGTAGGCGGTGGAGGTGGCAGCGATGGCGACGGTGACGGTGGTGTTCTGATATGTGGTGATAGCCATTTGGCTCTCATGTACTCGAATTTCCTCAATGGAGGAACATGCATTCCTTTCTTCTCCAAGCTCTGTTTCGCTGCTTCGGTTACAATCGACACAATCTGTTACAGACGATCGTCTTCTCCGACGAAGATGTACGGAAGTGATTGAAGGATTGCTTTGTAGCTCCCCATCGGTCTAGGGAAGGATTGTGGAGTGGGGGCTGTGGGTAGAGTGGGAGGATTCTGGTTGTGTTTTGTGTTTTGTGATTAGGGAGAAGAGGTTTGATGAAACCTCTTCCCGCCTGAATACACTAGTCCATGTCTGCACCAAGAAGACCTCGCGCAGACGTTTTTTAATGAAACGTCTTCCAAAAAACAAACAGTCTGCGCACTCAAAACCTCTTTCCGCGACTGCATGCGCGCAGATGAAGAGGTGGGGAAGAGGTTTTCTTAAAAAACAAACACCACCATAGTATTTAGCTCACCATCGTTGGACGCAAACCATGAGAACTGAAAATCCTTAGCGGGAGGAGGATACTGAAACGACCAAGGTGCGCGCGTGTGTGGGGAGACGATTGAAACCCATGGGCTAGAAGCTAAAATCAGGGTTTTGTCCATCAACCCATGGGCAGTGGCGGACCCATAAAAGTTTTTTTCCAGGGTCAGTTTTTTTCAGTTTTCAAATAGACGTGTATATCTCAACTCAATACTGGAATTTTTGGTTTGGGTATAAAATTTTTTCTCGGGGGTTAGCTTTTTTCAATTTTCGAATAGATGTGTATTTCTCAACTCAATGCTGGAATTTTTTGGTTGGGTCGGGTAAGGTCACACAAAATAAATTACAATGATATTATAAGACAATTGACAAAGATACGATTTCATTAGAAAGTAAAACATATTATATTTTTATAGCTGTTGCTTATGTATCTTTTATCTCTAGAAAAATATCCACTACATCATCAACACAAGCGTCTTTCTCAATGTAGCAAATGAAAGTATTGTTTAAGGTGTTCTAAAAAAAATTAGAGATAGTTAAGGAATGTTAATAGATTAATGAAAATATGTGAGGTGTTTAGTTAAATAAATAAGCTTAGAGATTTTATACAAAATAAATCTATTAGTGATTATTCTGATATTACTTTTTTTAACTAAGTGGGCTATTATTTTAATTTTTTAGTGGGTTAAACATTCCAATAGAAATAGTGTTTAGGGGTCGTAAAACTTTTTATAGGTGTCGTAAAACTTTTTATAGGGGTCAGTAATAAAAAATACACGGGATCAATAAAAAACCGTCAATACACGTTACACGTAGTGGGAAAAATTTGCGGGGTCAGTTACCTCTCCCCGCACTTCTTAAGTCCGCGCATGCGTATGGGTTGATAATGCTCTAAATATTTCAAAAATCCCTCAACTAGTCAACTAGATCCATGTATCATGACATGGTGAACATACATTTTTTTTGTTTTTTATCTCAAGATCATCTCCAACATCTTCACCAAAATTTATGTAACAAAAATTAAAATATTAAATAGTGTATTACTAAAATAATCCGTAAGGTTTGAGGTGTTTTGCACTTTTCTATAAATATTAAAATATTTACCAAATGCATATTATACTATTAAAATTGTTTGTCATTTTAGTTCAATAAACTAAAATAGTTAGGTAAGATCAACTAACTCTTTTAATTAATGAAACTATCCTTGTTAGACAAAGAATAAAAAATAATATAATCTTTAACTATCCCTCATATTCTCTCTCTCTCTCTCATACAATCTCTCAATCGATACTGATCATCTTTACCCTCATCACCCATCCACCACATGTTCACCACTATTGTGGTGTAGTCAGTTGTTCTTCCAGTGGATCTTCTTAACTGGTTCTTTGATTTGGAAGTTGAAAAAATTAAAGTTTGGTTCCTCACCCACCCCTTTGTCTCCCATCCATCCAACCTTATTGTCTTTATCGTCTCCGGTCTCAAAGGATTATTGTCCGTGAACAAAATCAGGATGGTGCTTACGGTGGTTATTGTTTGCTATTGGATTCAATCATCGGAAATTATAATGTTATCGACAAGAAACACTCTCTGGACAACAAACAAAAATTATATTTAATTTGTTAAACATTATGTCATGTATTGCAGACTCGTTATTTGGTGCTTAATATTTATTGAAATTTCTAGTTGGGTAAAACTATTATTCCATAAATTTTAAAGCAAGGGAGTTAAGTTATAGTTAAGTACATATTTCACCTTTAAATATGTATAATATATTATTTATAAGAAAAATAACAAAAATTGTTTATTATATTTGATAAATGCATATGTAATATTAGATTAGGTTCAAACATAGCTAATAGTTAAATATATAATACTATATTTCTGAGATAAATATATATATATTTAACAAAAGATTTGAAAAAATTAAGGTGTGTATTTTTAATTCAAACTTTTTTACAAACTTGAGTTATCATAAATGGATGGGGTTATTTTACAAAATATATTTTGATACAAAGTGTGAGAATACACAATGTGCCTAAAAAATTCATAAAAAAATTAAACCTCACAATCTAAATCAAATTTTAAAAAATTACCTCAGAGTCTCTGTTGCTCTCGTAATCCTCTTTCAGAAAAAATTTTAAAAAAATTTCATTGTGTCTTTTATGACACAATAACGTCATTGTATCTTTTATAATGATACAATGACGTCATTGTGTTTTTCATAAATGACACAATGACGTCATTGTTTCTTTGATAAATGACATAATGACTTCATTGTTTTTTTTCATAAATGACACAATAAAAAAAACATGTACGCGGTTCTTTGATTGGATCAATTTCTGGTTTTTGGTTTCATAATCAAGTTTACTAGCGTAACGTTCGTTGATTCAAGAGTGTCTGAGCTTTGTTTTTTTTTTCATGAGATATAATGTATATTGTTAGGGTTGTAAATGAGCAGAGCCGAGCCAGGATGGGTTCGAGCTCGAGCCCGAAGCTTATCGAGCCGAGCCGAGCCAGCTCAAAAATTTTAACGAGCTCAAAACACCGGCTCGAGTTCGGCTCGTGAAAAGCTCGAGCCAGCTCGTGGCTCGTTCGAGCCGGCTCGATTTAAAACTTTTTCTTCACATTAATTTACATGAAATCATAAAAAATATATATTAGGGCTTTTACCATTTATTGAGTACTTCGTACTTAAGTAACAAAGATCATTATTTTGAATATAAACAATTTACTATCAAATTATATATTTTTTAAACAAAATATTAAATGCTTCTAAAAAGAATCCATTTTTATTTTGAGAAAACCTTTCTAAAATCCTAATAAAAAAATAATAATTATAATAACTACTAATTATGGCGCGCGTGTTGCCGCGCGTATGCGAGTTTTAATGTAACCACAAATCAAAATCAAAATGAATGTTCAAAACCACAAAATCAGTAAAATACACAAAGTAAAACACACCAAAACCCCAAATCCATAACACACCAAAACATGTGGAAACCCAAAAACTAAATCAAAGCCCAACACCGTACACAAAACAAACGAAAATCAAAGCCGTAAGAAATCGACACAGTCCAAAATAGAAAACCGACGAAAATCAAAGCCCCAAAAATAGCAAACAAAAGGAAAACCCAAACATTAATAGCGAGAATCGTCAGGGTATCGATAACGAAAGAAGGAAAGCATGAAACCGGAGAAAAACAACGTCAACGAACCCTACAAATAAAAAACACGTGTTCAGATACAAAAACCTCATCCCAAAGTCTCGAGCTCACACATAAAACAAACCATATTAAAACACAAACAAAAAAAGAAACAAAAATAAACACACAAACAAAATAATCAAAGAAAGTTTTAAACAAAAAATAAAAAATGGGAAAATCACCACCGACCAAAGCTTTTAATTAGTAACAACCGAAAATCAAAGTCGCAACAAAGCGACACAGTCCAAGATAGAAAACCGACGAAAATCAAAGCCTCGAAAAGAGCAAACAAAAGGAAAAACCCAAACCTTAATTGTGAGAATCGTCAGGGTATCGATAACGAAAGAAAGAAAGCAGTAACCCAGAGAAAGACAACGTCAACGAACCCTACAAATCAAAAGACACATGTACAGATACAAAAAACCTACAAAAAACCCTACCCCAAAATCTCGAACGCACAACCAAAAATCATATTAAAACATAAACAAACAAAAAAAAAGAAAAAAAAAGAAAAAAAGAAAAATTAAAACACAAACAAACAAAAACAAAAGAAAATTTAAAACACAAAAAAAAACCACCCCACCGACCAAAGCTTTTAATAAGAATAGTAATTGTAGTAGTAATAATAATATTTTTTATTATACTATATATATATATATATATATATATTATATGCACCGAATCACGAGCCGAGCCAACAAACCGAGCCACAAGCCGAGCTCGAACCGAGCTTACCCTGGCTCGAGTTCGGCTGGTTTAGAATTCGAGCCGAGCCGGCTCGTTTGGATACTAGCTTTTTCCGAGCTGAGCTTTATTCGAGCTTTTCTCGAGCGAAATTCTAGCGAGATTCGAACTACGAACTTTTTGTACAGACAGGGTTTCAATTAGAATTTATCCAGTGTAACTGGGCCTTGGGGAGATCATATGTGATCCAACACGTGTACGCGGTACTGCCATACGACTTTTGACAAAGGTTTTAAACTTTTCTTAAAAACAGTACACAATTTCCTAACAGTTATGGTTTAGATAGTGCGCCATTTATATTGGTGTATAATCCAAATCAAGCATTTTAGGTGGTGTTGTTGGTAATGGCGGCACAAAGTAATTTCTTATTCTTATAAGATTTAGAACATAATGCCACGGTTTCTTTTTATTTTCTTAGTAATTTCTTATTCTTATTTCTTATGTCTTGAAATATAAGATTTAGAACATAATTGTACATACATAAGATTTAGAACATAATACATATTATGTACACACACTGTTATCGACAAGGGTAGGCTGCACACTGTTATCGACAACCATGATGCATATGTACATACATAAATACATACATACATACACAAGCACACATACAAACACAAACATATATGTGCATACATACATGCTACCAAACTATATGAATATTAAGAATGAAAATTTATTCAGGCGAATTACCTAGACCTTAAAAGCAACTTAAATATTTACAAATTGAAACATTATTGTAATTCAACTAAAAAATGTCACGTTTCATTTGATTTTTTAGTGATTTTTTATTGTTTTCATTACTATAAAAACACAAATGATCATAACCTAAATTGTGTTTTTATAGTAATGAAAAACAATGAGAAATCACTAAAACATCAAACAACTAAACAATGATCATTACTATAAAAACACAAATGATCATAACCTAGGTATATATTACATAAAGATTTATCAAAACCTTTTGCTTTGCTATCTTTTTTCATTTGTCCATCAAAGTATAATCTAATCTTTATCAAAGTATAATCTTGAGAGATAGAAAGGCCACAGAAATATTCTTTGGATAACATGTCGTAAGATCAAGTTTCAACAATTTGCACATGACAAGATTAACTGAACCCATGTATACGAGTTTGTAAGAGAATGTGGCATATCTAGATTAAAGATCTACTGTAACTAAGCTAGGTATGACTGTCAAAAGGCCTTCTAGAACACTCTTTAAGTTAACTTTTTCAGTAATCGACTCTTTTAAAAAGTCAACAAAAAGATAAGACTTTCATAGATCAATCACAGAGTAAAGTAACACGTAGCGAGTATAACTCACAACACAAACCTACAAGTATAGACATCCGAATCCTTTGAGAAAATATGTTAACAGTTTCTAGTCACAGACACACTCTGCCTCATGCAGTTACAAAACTAAACATACAAATAATATATGAACTTGTAATACCATGTGAAATTGTATTCTAAAACATATATATTCCACTCAAGCTTCAGTACTACTTCATTGTTGTAAATTCTTCATAAATGGTTACAACTAAGTGACCTATAACTAATAGTTGTAAACTTGATTACTATTCAATGCTTATTCTTTTCAGGTTAAAGCTAAAAACCATACAAAAAACTACTAGACAGTAACCAAGTTTCTTGCATGTTCCATTCAGATCACTCAGTGTAACTACTTATGAAAAATTCATAACAATTGAACAATACTGAAACTTTTGTAGTGTTTAAACTATTAAGTATGTGTAATTTTAGTGAAACAGCATTATTACTTGTTACTATTGCATGCTTTTCTCTCCCGATTTGTGATGTTTAATCAATTATTAGCCAAATCATTACATAAATTTTTCCATCTGATCCAAAAACTTAGATGAATGCAAACCCATCACATTCAATTGCCCTATTTCATTAAGATCAATAGAATCCCACCACAAACATAAAGTGAAAATCATGGAAATAACGATGAAATCAGGTTTGTAAAGATAAAATCAAACAAAAATACATACTAAATCCCAAATTT
>BJCO01826766.1:0-10088 GCA_018326465.1 Flaveria floridana | reverse complement strand
CCCCCCCCCCTCTTTTTTTTCGTCGGTAGTGTTAAACTTTAGTTCGGTAGTGTAAATTTTTGGTTCGGTAGTGTAAATTTTTTGTTCGGTAGTGTAAATTTTCATATAAAACTCGAGTTCGTCCCCCCTAATAAAAATTAATTTCGCCTCCGCCCCCCCTTCTGGAGTGGTCAAACTCCGCCACTGGAGGTGACATTTGCCAAACACAAACCTCAATCAATCTCTTAACTTTTCTTCAAATTCACGTTGTTGTCAATATTAATTGGACTTGTGTTAGGGGCTGTTTGTTTATGTCTGATCGGGCTGACCCGGCTGACCCGGCTGACTCGGTAAGGGGTCAGCCCGCTTGATACTTGCGTGGAGCCAGCTGACCGGGTCATTTCTTTTGACCCAGACCTGAAAAAATAAGTTGTTGACCCAAAAATCCACCTCCTTCTCTCTATTGCACACCACCAAGACAGCGCCTCCCTCCCGAAGCCCTACGCTCGATCGTCCACCTCCCCCTCCCCCTGCGCTCTCGATCGGCGACCTTCCCCATGCGCTCTCGATCGGCGACCTCCCCTCCCGAAGCCCCTCCGACCTGCGCAAGCCAACCAAGCGACCCCGACCTGCGCGAGCCCTAACCGAGCGACCCCGACCTGCGCGAGCCCTAACCGAGCGACCCCGACCTGCGCGAGCCCAAACCGAGCACCTCCCGAGCGCCTCCCGAGCATCTCCCTGCGGTAATCATCATTTCTTTATGAATATAGATGTATATGCATATAGATGTGTATGTATATGTGTATGTAGATGTGTATGTAGATGTGTATGTAGATGTATTTGCATATAAATGTGTATGTATATGTGTATGTAGATGTGTATGTAGATGTATATGTGTATGTAGATGTGTATGTAGATGCATGTGTATGTAGATGTAGATGTGTATGTAGATGTAGATGTGTATGTAGATGTATATGTGTATGTAGATGTGTATGTAGATGTATGTGTATGTATATGTGTATGTAGATGTATGTGTATGTAGATGTATGTGTATGTAGTTTTTATGTATATGGGTATGTAGATGTGTATGTATATGGGTATGTAGATGTGTATGTATATGTGTATGTGTATGTAGATGTGTATGTGTATGTTGATGCATATGTGTATGTAGATGTGTATGTATAAGGTTATTTTTATCGTTCAGCAGAGTCAGTCAGATATTAAATAAAACAGCCAAGTTTCAGTCAGATGCAGACTCAGTCAGAACATTTTACTAGGTCAGCTTCTGACTCAGTCAGATATTACTCAGTCAGCACAATCAAAAAGTCCCTTACTTTCTATTATATTTATTTATCCTTATATATAATTTATATATTATAACAGTTATTGCATACCAATTATACCCTACCATTTATTCATTTAGTGCTTCTATTCAACACATCGATGACGAGTTCATGACATCAACATAACGTACTACCTCTATGTATACTTTGGTACCACTATGTTTGGGGACAAAAGCAATTTTTGTTCTTAATTAATCGTTTTTATATAAAAAAGTAGTTTTTTTATTAAAAAGAAAAGTAATGTTAAAACACAAGGTTAAACTTTGGTTTCACTTAAGTACAATTTTGGTTCACAACTAGTGAAAAATAGTTTGGTAATACAACATGGTCTACCATTTGATTTCAACTTTCATACTGCAAATTTTGTTGGCGGTAATTTCTAATTTAATTTGTAACCGATGAAGTTGATGGACTTAAGTTGATTCTTATTATTTAATATTTAGTATTGTAGTCAAGCAACACTCTAAAAAGTTAATTAAATATTGAAATTTAGCAATCCTAATTGTATAAGAGCAGATTTAGTTTTTTGCTTATATATAAATAATTGAAATTAAAATTTAGGATTATGTATGAGTTGTTACTAAGTTTTTGAATAGATTTTTCTTACTTATAATAAATCATTGGGACATCAATCACTCTTGTTTTTTATATCGATTCTGAACTTGAAATTTTCTGTTTATTGTTTAGTTTTGAACCGTTGCACACGCCTAAACTTGCAACGATTGCTTGTGACAAGGCATGCAATCGCTAGGGATGCTTTTATTGATCTCAACCGTATTCGTCAACAAAACAAACTAGATTCAAATCTCGCATTTGAATCACGTTTCAACACTCGACTGATTTCAAGATTTGTGCATATGATTATGTGAATGAATCTTTATATATCATTAACTAATCTAAAATATAATATCAAAATCTTGTTAGTATATATCATGAATCACTCAAACAACCCAATCAAGAACTCAAAAACCTCAATATAAACACAAAAATGTATAAATATACATACATAAATCTCATAAAAAAGAATTCAACACTCAAAATCCCCAAAACAAAATTACAATCTATCCATAAAACATATTACCAAAGTCATTGATCTATGCTGATTGACCATGTCCATTGGCTCCATAAGAACCATTAGTTCCTGCATGTGTCCTCTTTTCTTCTTTCTTCCTCTTCAAAACAATGAACCATGTCAAAGCTTCCAAAATAACCGTAACAACGCCCAACGCAATAAGTATGCCGGTGTATGCGTTCTTCCATTTCTTCTCGGGGTCCAAGATATCGAGACCCTCGTAGACATTGATAATGCTCAAGATGATGATAGAGTATCCAAGAGTGTGATGGTAGATGTTCCAGTAGAATCTGTACTTGTTCTCTGGCTTAGGCCTCAAAAGCAAAGCAAAAAGCTGCAAAAGTTTTACCAACACAAGATCAATATAAATCAATTGTGTATAGGCGCTAGACGCACTCAGGACGCAAAGGGTGACACTGTCATAGACACTTAGAAATGATGGTTTTTTTATAAGCAAGACGCATAATATAACAAGAGGTTTTATACATGTTTCAGGCTAATTCTAGACTATTTTACTTTTAGATATTTCAGATCAGTTTTAGCTCATTTAGACTTTTCAAACCATTTTTGCACAATTATTGTTGTGCAAACTGCAACGATGCACAACAAGCCTAGCCGCCTAGGCGAGCCCCTTGGGCACGCCTTTTATGTGCATATAATTTCAAGATTCTAATCGACTAGATTTATTGTTTGCGTAATTGTTACCTAAAGTTATGAACTTTATGTCAATTGTAAGAAAAGATAGAAAGACCAATAGGTCTACCTGAAGAGTTGCAAAGGCAAACAAGATGATCCCAATATTCCGATGAGTATCGTGTCTAATTCCGACGGAGTCGCCACCAAGCTTGAGTCCGGTGGCCCATCCGGCGACACCAACCGCATAAGCCGACGTTTGAGTAGCAACATGAATGTAAAACCAAGCAGGATTAGCAACATGAAACACCTTCAAATACCTTGCAGCCATTGCTCCCATAGGCATCAACACCCCCCAACTAACAGCATTCAATACTCCATGAGTCTGCAAACAATATACAAACCCATAATCAAACATCAAAGATTTATCAACAATCAACCAACCATGTGGGTTCATCTTCAATCACAAGATTTCTCAATTACTCAACATGGGTATGCAAATACACCAATAAAAATCAAATCTTTAACAAACGACACAATAATCTTGAATCTTGAAAATCAGCTACTAACATCAAGAAAGTTACAAAAAAGACTTACGTTTTTCCGTCGCTGCCGTGAGCCACCGATGCTACCGCCGGAGCCCGTCTGACCACCGACAAAATCCACCGTTCCGAGGGAATTCAGGTTATCCCGAGCGTACCCATGAATGCTCGGAGCCCCATCAGTCACCGGACCCACCTGCCAAACCTGGTTAAAACTGGTCCGACCACCGGGCAACACCACGGTGGCGTAGATCACCACATCGCCGTTAACCCTCTCCGCCGTGATCGCCGGCACCGGAAAGCTCACCTGCGACGGTTGCAGACCGGTGTTGTAACCGGCTACATCCGAAGTGTAGGCTCGAACCGAACCGTTTGAACTTGTTAGAGCCACAAGAGCCTGGGCTCCGACCATCCCACGACCATTGATGTTGAGGGCCCACGCCACCCACTGCGATGCGGTGGCTCCGGTGTGCCGGAAAGCTAGATCGACGGTGGCGTTGGTGGGGTTGTAGTTCCAGTGGAGATGAGAGTTCAACGCTGGTAGAGAAACACATGTGGTGTAGATTGCGTTGGTTGAAAACGAAAAGTTTTGGCAACTTTGAGCAGAAATTGAACTAAAATTCGAGATCAAAATGCAAAACAAAACGATCAAGATTTTACCCATTTGAGCAAATCGATGGGTTTGAAGAATCAAGACACACAACAGATCGATTTGGATGGTGAAAATGGGAAATCAAGAACACCCAAGATGGAAAAATTGGGCTTTTTTTTGGTGTGATGATGAGATGGTGTTGAAGAGTGTGGAGTGTATAAATAGGGGTGATTTGTTGACTGTTTCTTTAATGGGAGCTTATGAAGAAGACGAGTGGAGGGTGTGGAAGCAGCCAAGAAGGATGTGTGTTGTGGGTGGTGTGTGAGTCATATTCTCCAAGATGTGTGTTCAAAGCTATAGTTTGGGGAAAAACCAAGAGATGTATAATGTGTTAGATACTTTTTATAATTATTAATAATACTAATCATAGTTGTAAATTAACTTTTATCTTTTTGTGATCGTTATATTAAGTACTAACACATGTTATGTAATGTATAAGTTGTGTTCTACGCAATTACATAGTTGTTTGTTAAATTTTACCATTGTATTATTGCTTAAGCGAACGTATGTTACATATGTATAAGTTGTGTATTGTGAATTTATACTTGTGAATAAGTTTATCTTATTATGTAGCTTCAAGATAGATATGTGTGAGGATGATAGTTGTGTCTTTCATGTATCTTAATATGTCTTCATGACAACTATCTTTCTAACCGGTTTTGTTCTGAAAAAATAATTACACTTTTAAAAATTACGGACTTAATTGTTGGTGTTGTAATATTAATATGAAATTTAAATGTAAGCGTGTGAAGTAGTTCTCATTAGTTAATAGTCATGACAGTTAAATAATAGAGTAATTGGGTAAATGCATGTTTCATATTATGCATGTTTCGTAATTTTGCTTCAAATTTTAAATATCTTATTGTATAGACTATGAAGATGGTATGCATAATAAATTTATTATTTCAAAATATGTAATTTCACTTCAAATGTTAAATATATACCACGTTAAGAAAGTATTAATTTTCTATTAGAAATAGGAATCTGATTAACTAATAAACAATTCAACAAGAAAATCTTGAATATAATAATTTATTTGTTTCCAAAAATTAGAAAAAGACGGAAAAGAAGGTATATTTTTTCTCGTGTTTAAAAGAATGAGTTGATAGCGTTCATACCATAGAGGAAAAGCAAGAGAACGAAACTTCCACTTTCAACTATTTGTTTAATAACTTTCTAAACGAGTCGTTGACCCAACGCGGGGGTTAGGTACCCAATTTCAAACCTAATTAATTTGTTAAATTACGATTTTGGCATGTGAAAAGTTAATATTTTTGGCCCCCAACTTCTATGATTATGTAGAACGTACATCGAAAAAAGAAATATACATACATAGTCCGTTAAGCGTTTAACAACTTAATTTATTATAACAGACGTACCCATTAGGGATGTTCATGGCCCGACTTTGACCGTTTTGATAATATAGACCAAGCAACTACCTATAATTTTAGAAAACAACAAACCGTATCGGTTGGGTTGGGTGGACGAGCTAGTCTTAGGGGCTGTTTGGCAAATTCTGAATGATTAAGTGCTGAACCAATAAAATGTTTGAATCGTTAAGTGCTGAAACATTAAGTGGTCTGAAACATTAAGAGCTAGTATATCGTTTAACTATTTAAATGCAAATGTCTGACCAATTTAGATAAGAGGTCTTAACTATTCAGCCTTGGACCTTTTAACCATTTAGTATTAGTTTAACCATTCAGAGACAAATGTCTAAACTATTCAGACATTTGCTCGCGAAACAAACAATCTGAACCATTAAGTGCTGAATCATTTACATATCTAAACCATTAAGAGGCTGATTCAGATGCAGCTAAACAGTCCTTTAGACTATTTGACTTTGATCGTTTCAACTGATTGTGTGTAGTTAATTTTTTTAGTTTCTAACCCTTATAATTGAGGTGCGCTAACAAGCATGACATTAGCAGATAAAATATTACATTACATTAATCCAATACTTACAATAAAATTAAATGGGTAACAAGTTGCGTCGCAACCCATTTTTTAATAGCGAAACCTAACCTACTAAAAACAAAACCTTGGATCATAGGGATCGAAACATTGTTGTGGATGACACGTTGAATCTGATTCAGGAAGTTCACGGCCTCCGAGGCTAGAAAACCAAAGGCATTAAAGGCTAATGAAATAAAAACATGTTGATTCTCAAGACAAGCTTTCTCATATTAGTGACCTTGTATGATTCCGCATTGAACGCCGCCTGTCCCGCAACAAACCTATTATCCCTGAGCCCAACCAAAACAGATTCGATAGTTTCGTTTTATCCTTTGATTCGGCTTGCCTTATTTTTGGTAAATCGAAAATCACGGGTCATTGTATGTGTTGTCTTCCTTTTGTTATAGATTATCACTTCTTGCAAACTGTTCTCTTCTTTTTTCGAAAAGTTAATCTTTTTTTTACTGAAACGTTATTGCTTTTCGTATGAACAAGTATTCTTTGATTAACTACTTTTTCTTTCATTCTTTTCCTATTAAAAAAATCTAATTATGTAATTACCTTAAACAAAAGAGAAAACATCACACAAAAGTAACAAAATTTTTAAGTGTTTCATTAAAATTACTTATAATTTTTTAGACAAATTGGATTTTAATAATTCAAACTATTATCTATTGTGCAATAATAATCAATACTATCAAAATAATTTATAATAATCTCAACTTTCTGTTTTGTTACCAATGCCAATCCTAGTAGTATAATTTTTATTGATTTACACTTGATTTTCACTCGTTTTCATTCCATTTCATTGTGTATCATTCTATTTCATTCACAATCACCATCATGAGCAAAATCATATGTAAATGAAATGTAAACAAATGAATAATTATGTTAGTAAGATTGTTCTTGATAACAAAAATAAAAGTTCGGATTATTATTGATCAAACTAATAGTATGGATTATTAATTTATTACCGTCCAATAAGTGATAGTTTGGATTATTAAAAACCAATTTGTATTTTTTTAAGTCACTTAACTTTCACTATGTGTTTAAAATTTCAAACATATGTAAGATTCAAATGTTTAAACTTTTAACTATTTAGGCAAAATAATAACATGTATGTGTTTTAGTTACCAATAGTGAAAAAAAATCCCAATTAATTTGAATTATTTAATATCATCCAAAATTTATAAAATCTAAGTTAAATTAGTAAAAAATAACCACTAAATAGAAAAGAAAATTTTTATACCTTTCATTTGCCTAAATTAATTTGAAAAAAAAATCATTTATAAAAATATCACACAAGATTGGAAAGACCCGGTGAAGTTTAATAACCTTAAAGGGACAAAAGTTTTTGAGTAATTTTACTGTAACACTTGAAAAAAAAAACTTGGTTATTGTTTTATGAAATCACCTGAAAATTAAATTAAAGTATATATTTAATAAGAGTTTTTTTTATCTATATTATATATATAGGGGATGGTTCAAATAAGAATTCTTTTCTTATAAAAACTCTATGAACTAATGTGAACCAAACTGAATATTGTGACGAAACTCTATAATAGTAAACTTTAGTGGTCAAACTCCATAAAAGCGAAGTAGTGGCGAAATACTATAATGGTAAACTATGATGGTCAAACTCCAAAAAAACGTGGCGGGAGGTCAATCGTTTTTCCCACACGCAAGCCTCCTTACTTTGGTGATCTACTGCTCGGTTTGTTAGAAATCATAAAATTAAAGTTTGATGGCGAAACTAAAAAAACTAAACTTTAGTAGCCAAACTTAGTAAAATAAAGCTTTACTATAAATAATTTAGTGGTCAACTCTAAGATTTTAAACTTTAGCGGCCAAAGGAAAAAACAAATCAGTGACAAAACTTTAAGATCTTAAATTTTAGTCGTCAAAGTAAAGAAAAACAAATGGAATACGAAAGTACAGAATACTAAACTTTAGTGGTTAAACTTGAAAAAATAAAAGCTTCACTATAATGGCTAAAGTCAAAAATATATAAACTATCTCGGGAAAAATCACAGGTTACCGAACTTCAGAATTTCTTTCATTTGTTATTAATATAGCGTATTAGTATAAGTTATATGTAAACTTACATTTTTTAACGGTTCAACGAATAATTTTTAAGCCCGGTCACCCGGGTAAACCTATTTGCGAAAGAGCACCCATGCCGGGGAACACAGACAGCGCTGGTGACCCGGCTCACCCGCCAAAGGAAACCCACCGCACAAAGACACACTGTGGTACAACATATGTAAACTTACATATCACCTGTGTCTAATAATATGTAGTCATACTTTTCTTTTTCAAAATATTATGTTGTCATTTTCTTTCTTTTTCTTCTAATTTTTTCTTTACATTTCATCATCATATTTCTAAAAAACAAGCAAACATAGGAGATATAAAAAAAACAATAAACAAATACGATTTCTCTTTTTTTACAAGCAAAAGGTCCGAGTAAACTCTTAAAACCATGACCCGATCCATCATTACATCTTTAGACTTGACCCAAAGTCCGTCCATATTCCACACCAAGAAACCAACAAATATATACCGACATGCTGCCCCCTCATTTTGGTTTTAGATTTTTACACATTACACAAATCACAAATACATTTTAGTTTTTTAGAAAGGCATATTTTTTACATATATCTTGCACTTACAAGTTACAAAGATATATAAACTTACACCGTTTTTATGTGGTTTAAATACCATATCATTAAGCAATTAGGCCGTAAGTATGTCCATTTTGGTTATTTTTACATATTAGATCACTTTACAGTATTTAAAATAAGATATTTAATATTTGAATCAGATTTAGAAAAACTGAAATTCAATCCAAACCAAATTAGACATATGTAATTGTTTCATACAATTGATTTGCATTCAAAATCTTGTTTTTGAATCAAAATTGAATTAGTAATTTTTCAATCCAAACCAAATTCTGGTTTTTGAACTGTGGAAAAATGAAGTCCAGTTTGTTTCTATGGAAGAAGAGTTGGTTCCTGTGTAAGAAGGAATTTGTTCCTGCGGAAGAAAGAAGTGTTTTCCGCAGGAGGAATGGTTTGTATTGCTTCCGCAGGAGGAATGGTTTGTATTGCTTCCGCAGCAATAGTATAAGGACTTCTTTGTTTCCGTAGAAATTGTGTAGGGGTGTAAAATGTAAAGTTTGTTTTTAGTTTGTTATTTTCTGTTAGAACCGAGTAGTATATAAGGAATCGGTGGGATTAGAATTATGGACACTGAAATCCTTTTAATTCTAGTTCTTCTGATTCTTGTATTCGATTCGATTCAATAAACGCGTATTCTTTGTATTTCTTGGATGTTCTTGATTGTTGATTTTATTCCGGTTTTACAACAAGTGGTATCAGAGCCAAGGTTGGCTCAATTCGGGAGGAAGATAAGACAATTGGACGAAGGAAGAGAAATCAAGAAAGTGACCATGGTTTCCACGAAATTCGAACTTGAGAAATTCGATGGAAAGAACGATTTTGGTCTATGGCGACTGAAAATGAGGGCATTGTTGGTACACCAGGGATTGGTGGATGCGCTCAGTGCCGAACCCAGAATTCCTGATGGAATTACTGAAGAAAAGAAGGAGTTTCAAGAGAAGAGGAAGGAAGTCGTGGAGAAAGCTCACAGTGCGATCATCTTGAGTTTGGGTGATCGTGTGCTTCGTGAGGTGTCAAAGGAGACGACTGCCGCCGGCGTGTGGACGAAGTTGGAGAGTTTTTACATGACCAAGTCATTGGCCAATAGATTGTACTTGAAGAAGAGATTGTACACGTTCTGTATGGGGTCCGGGAAGACATTAGAAGATCATTGTGACGAATTCAACAAATTGATCTTGGATCTTGAAAACATAGAGGTGACAATTGATGATGAAGATCAAGCAATTCTGT
>BJCO01826700.1:5204-15597 GCA_018326465.1 Flaveria floridana | reverse complement strand
TGAAGCTAATGAACCACTGAAATCATGTTTGATGATTGAGAGGATCGAAATCAATGTTTGATTGAGCCAAAGCTCTGAGACCACCTGATGAAAATCAATCTAGTCAAACATATTGAACATGAACTTTGAAAGAACAATATTCAATATGAAAAGGTTGATTTTTCCAAGGATCTTTGCAAATCTCTTACAAATCAACAAACACTAATAATGGTGCGGATACCCAAGATTAATGTGTATGATTTCAGTGTGGGTGTATGTGTGTTTGTGTGTGTGTGTTTTGTGTGTTAGAATGCATGAGAATAAAACTTCTTGTTTGATTGATAATTGGTTCAAAAGCTTACAAAGGATTAGGGTAGAGTGCTACTTATAGCCTATACACAAAAGCTACATACAATTATTAATTTACCCTTATGTGAATGAAATTACATAAAAATTAATCCGAAGTCTATAAGTCATCCCCTGTGGGAATAAGTCATTCGCTGTGGAGAATAAGTCATCCGCTGTGGAAAATAAGTCATCCGCTGTGGATCTTGTTTGTTCATTTGCTGTGGTGAAGATGTTCATTCGCTATTAATTACTTCATCCATTATGAAGAAGTTCTTCATCCACTGTGGACTAGTTCTTCATCCGTTGCGGATTACTTCATCTGCTGTGGATTTCTTCATCCACTATGGATTTCTTCATCCACATTGGGTGACTTTATCCTCTGCAGACTTCTTCATCCGCATTGCTTGACTTCATCCGCATTGGGTGACTTAGCAAAAATTTCTTTATATACAAAATCTGAAAGAGAAATTTACATATATCTTAGTGATTATTATAAATGTTAATGATGTTAATGTGTTTCTAATATATGATTTGTATGTTAAAACACATTTGGTTGATTGTTTGATAATGGTAAGCATCATACTTTCTTGTATTAATTCTTAATGAACTTTGTTGAGTCCAACAGTGAAGCTTGCCACCTACTCGTTGGTGGACTCGACCTTATACTGGTGGGACAATATTGTCCAAGCCATAGGTAGCAGGGCCATTGGAAAGATGTGGTGGCCAGAACTAAAAAAGTTGGTGATTGACGAGTTCTGTCCTCATAAGGAGTTGGAAAAGATTGAGATGCAGTTCCGGCAGCTGGAAGCGGGAACTAAGACGCACCAACAGTATACCACCAAACTCAACAAGATGGCAAGGCTAGTGCCTGATCAGGTGACTCCGATATCAAGGAAGATTAAGAGATTTGCCCAAGGTTTGTCGGCTGATATACGCAGACATTTGATTGTTGCCCGACCGGGTACCTTTCGATCAGCTGTAGACCTGAAGGGTAGGATGTATGATGAGCAAGAGGAGACTGTGGTGGAGGCAAAGAAGACAGGTGGTGGTGATATGAACTGAAACGGGAAGTGGTTTGGACATGGTGGTTTCGCCCCAAACAACAGAAAGAGGAAGATGGATGATTCTAGGGCGAAATAAAGCTCGGGGCTGAGCAATGGCAGAAAATGTGGAAGGGAGCATACCAGCGAGTGTAGGTTGGGATTGAACGTATGCTTCAAGTGTGTGAAGCCTGGTCATATTAATAGAGACTGTAAGGTGCCGAGGTGTTATAGCTGTGGTGAGGAGGGCCACGTGCACAAGGACTGTAAGAAGCCAATGGCCTAGAGTTCAGGGGTGAAGAAGAAGGCTAAAGAATGAGGGTAGAAAGAAAGAGCTACAGCTTTCACGATGACCCAGGAGGAGGCCAGAGTGGGCCCTGATGTCATGTCAGGTATGTTTCTAGTAAACCAAACCGGTGCCAATATATTATTTGATTCTGGTGCTAGTAGGAGTTTCATCTCTACTGCCGTCTATGTTAAATTGCATGTTAGTAGTAGGAGCATTGATGAGCCCTTTGATGTAGAAACTGCTATTTGTAAGTCCGCTAGAATTACTGATATGATAGACGACTGTGCCATAGAACTAGAAGGTCATAGGAACTCTGCTAAATTACATGTGATGCCCCTACGCGGATTTGATGTAGTACTAGGGATGGATTGGTTAGCAACCTATGAGGCAAACATCGTGTGTTGCAAGAAGATGATCCAATTAATTGCACCCGATGGAAGTTCGGTGACAATCTATGGTGATCGCGTCACTATGGTTCCAAAGGTGATTTCGATAGCGGTGGCAGAAATGTGCATGAAACATGGATGTAGTGCCTATCTGGCCTACGTAAAAGATGTGGATGCGCCAGTACCACAATTGTTGATGTGCCGGTTGTGAGTGACTTCCCGAACGTGTTCCTAGAGGACTTACCATGTGTGCCACCGGATCGCGAGATTGAGTTTCAAATTGATCTGATTCCCGCTGCTAAACCCATTGCCAAAGCACCATATCGGTTAGCTCTGACTGAGATAAAGGAACTCATGATTCAGCTGCAAGAGTTGATGGAGAAAGAGTTCATTCCACCAAGTATCTCTCAATGGGGTGCTCCGGTCTTACTTGTGAAGAAGAAATACGGTAGTATGCGGATGTGCATTGACTACCGGGAGCTGACTAAGTTGATGGTGAAGAATCGGTATCCGTTACTGAGAATCGACGACTTGTTTGATCAACTTAAAGGTGCCAGTTGGTTCTCAAGGATAGATCTTGGATCTGGTTATCATTAGCTGAAGGTGGAGGAGCAAGATATCAGTAACACAGCTTTTCGCACGCGTTATGGACATTACGAGTTTGTCGTCATGTATTTTGGTCTAACTAACGTGCCAGCTGCCTTTATGGATTTGATGAACCGATTGTGTCAGCCAATATTAGATAAATCAGTGATTGTGTTTCTTGATGATATCCTGAATTTTCAATAAGTGAGGAAGAACATGCCGACCACATACGCGAAGTATTGGAGACACTTTGTAGTGAAAAGTTGTTTGCTAAATTGTCTAAGTATGCTTTTTGGTAGAGCGAGGTGCAATTTTTAGGTCATGTGGTAAATGCTGAAGGAATCATGGTGGACCCGGCAAACGTTGAGGTGGTAATGCAATGTAAGTCTCCAAAGACACCATCCAAGATCCATAGTTTCTTGGGTTTGACGGGTTATTACAGGAGATTCATCCAAGATTTTTCCAATATAGCCTCACCTTTGACTAAATTGACTCGGAAGGATGTGAATTTCGTGTGGGGTCAAGCACAAGAGAATGCTTTCGGGGAGTTGAAGGCAAGATTAACTCAAGCTCCTGTTTTGACACTACCCGAAGGGAGTGAGGATTTAGTGGTATATTCGGATGCTTCTTATTCGGGGCTATGTTGCTTGTTAATGCAAAGTGGAAGGGTAATAGCCTACGCATCCCAACAGTTGAAAACCCACGAAGTCAACTACCCTACCTATGATTTGGAGTTAGCAGTTGTGGTTTTTGCGTTAAAGATTTGGAGGCACTACTTATATGGGACGAAGTGCACAATCTTCACGGATCACAGAGCTTGAAGTACTTACTTGAGCAAAAGGATCTCAATATGAGGCAGACGAGATGGTTAGAGCTCATCAAAGATTATGACTGTGAGATCCATTAACATCCGGGTAAGGCCAATATGGTGGCTGATTCCCTTAGCCAAAAGGAGAGACCCGAGCCGATTCGGGTGAAGGCTAATCAGTTGGTTATGACTACTGATGTGATGACCCAAGTGAAAGAATTTCAAGAAGAGGCATTGAAAGAAGATCGCCTTAATGTCGAATGAATGAAGGGTCTAGTTACAGAATTGGGCAAAAACACTCTCGTTGTTAGGACCCGAAACAAACGAATATGGATCCCTTGTAACGGAGACCTACGGGGGCGAATCATGGATGAAGCTCATAAAACTCAATACTTGATTCATCCCGGTGCCACAAAGATGTATCAAGATATGAAGAAATACTATTAGTGTCCGGGTATGAAGCGTGATGTAGTGAGTATGTGAGTAAGTGCCATACTTGTTTGCAAGTGAAGGCAGAACACCAAAGACCATATGGGAAAATCCAAGCGTTGGATATACCGAGTGGAAGTGGGAGCATATCATCATGGACTTCATAATGAAGCTACCTCGTATGGAGAGGGGGCACGATACTATTTCGGTGATAGCTGATCGTCTGACCAAGAGTGCTCATTTCCTACCGATCCGCGAGACATACTCACCCGAGAGACTGGCGGATCTGTTCATTAAGGAGATTATAGCTCGTCATGGTGTGCCGGTGTCTATTGTGCCGGATCGTGACACCCGATTTACATCAATGTTTTGGAAGAGATTTCATGACAGATGGTCAGTCTGCGAGGATGATTCAGACACTTGAGGAAATGCTCCGAGCATGCGTGATCGATTTTGGAGGAAGTTGGGATGATCACTTACCGTTAGCAGAAATCTCATATAATAATAGTTATCATGCTAGCATTGGCATGCCACCTTACGAGATGCTATACGCGTATGTTGGGGTGATATTGGATAGAAAGAGTTAGGGATCCTTGGGGTGATCGAGGCTACCACTGAGAAGTTAGAAAGGATCAAAGCCTTTATGAAAAGGCTGCAAAAGATAGACAAAATTCGTACGCCGACAAGAGGCGAAGACCGATTGAATTCTAGGTGGGCGACCAAAGGTCTTACCTTCGAAAGGAATCATTCGTTTACGGAAGAGGGGCAAGCTAAGCCCGAGGTACGTAGGGCCTTTCCGAATCATCGCACGAGTAGGAAAGGTGGCCTATCAGTTAGAATTGCCAGATAAGTTAAGTAGAATTCATCTCACATTCCATGTATCTTATTTAAGAAAGTGCTTAGCTGATGAAGATATGATTGTACCACTGGATGATATCGAAGTGGATGAACGGCTCATTTATATAGAGCAATCAGTGGCAATCATTGATCGAAAAGAGAAGAGGCTGAGGAATAAAGTGGTTCCACTTGTGCTTGTTCAGTGAAAACACAGAAAGGGATCAGAGTCTACATGGGAGACTGAAGAAGAAATGAGATAGCATTACCCATAGTTATTTGAAGAGTGATGAGTTTCGGGGACGAAACCTCTTTAAGGGGGGTTGACTTGTAACACTCGGAAATTTTGTCAAAAATAAGAAAAAAGAAACAAGAAAAAGAAAACAAAAGTATCTTGAAAAGAAAAGGAAGAAGCCAAAGTGGAGGGGGCTAAAGTGCAAAAAAGTACAAAGTTTAATATTTTAATATCTTATGGGCATGGTCGCCAATATATGTCAACTCCATCTGGTTTTTGTCGACCAAAAAGAGAAGAAGAAGATAAGAAAGCTGAGTTCTTTGGTTCTATAGAGAGAAAGAGGTTGTTCTTGGCTAGGTAAGTATTTTGATGTTTAATATGCTTGGTTTTTGTTGGGTTCGACAATGAAACAAAAAGTGCGTGTTCTTATGTGTTCGGGTGTGTGTGTTTTGGTTGAACTTGTGAACAAACAAGTTTGGAAGAGTTATGCTTTTTTACTTCACTAGGTGAGTTCTAGACCCCGTCTTTTTACATGTTTTAAAAACATCTTTGGGGCTCAAAATGTATTAAAAATGATTTTATAATTATTAAGTATGTAACCATGTGTATTTATGCACATATAATGATGTTTAATGGTTGTTTATGTGATGTGCATGCTTATAGAGGTATTAATAAGCTTAGAATAGGATGATTTGATGTTTGAACTAAAAACATTTGAGAAACATGTTAAACAGATGGCTCATGTGCCTACATAAGGCTCATGCGCCTGAAATTTATCTTACAAACGTTCTAAGTGGGGTCATGCGCCTAATAGGGTCCATGCGCCCAAAATTTGGCATGAAACACTAAGTGGGGGCTTATGTGCCCAAACAGTACTCCCATGCATGCAAATATAGGCCTACAAATTCTAAGTGTAAGTCCATTCGCCTAAACATTAGCTCATGCGCCTAAGTCTTAGGCTCAGGCGCCTAAGTATACCCTATGCGCCCAAATAGTGCCCATGCGCCCCAAGTGGCTCATGCGCCTAAGTGTTGAAACGCCTAAGTAATCTCATGGTCCCGCATAGTATAAAAATGCCTAAACAGGCTTCATGTTCCTGCATACTGCTAAAACGCCCAGAACACTTAGTTTACTTTATGAAATTTTAGGGTTTAAAAAATTATTAGGCTTTGACCCTAGTTTGACTTAAGGATTATAATTGTTCATATTATGCTTGTTTATAGCCTGATCTTATTTTCCATATTACTTTTTATTGTGTGACTATACATGGTGTGTTTATGATCATAAGCGTAAAGTATTATCATTAATAAAGAGTGAAAGATTAATGATAAAGCAAAGTGGAATATAAAAGAATGAATAAAAGTCTTGCAAGCAAATGAATAGAGGTGCACGACCATGTTTTCGTTAGCTCAACTGTATGCGGTTTAGCTAACCCGAAGTATGCACACAGGGATAGTCATTGAGACTGACAGGGACCCTTGTAGCATACCCTAGGTGACTGGGTCAGCTTAGTGCACAATGTTCGTGATCTATTTATAGGTCACAGGCCCAACATCAGGTTCGTGTACAATGTTCGGGGTATTGCGCATTGGTCCGTAAGAAAGTGAAAGATAATGATAAAGGTACAAAGTGAAAGAATGCATACAGTAATGAATGAAAGAAAGTAGTACCTTCATGTATGTATGATGTGTGGTCACATATCAAAATAAAAGAGGTATCTTATAAAAAGGGAATTATTTTCATATATCTATGCAAGGTAGTTTAATATTTTTAAAAACTAGAACTCACTCAGCAACGCTAACTTTTACACATTTTCAGTTCGCATGTAAATTTTAACTGTGATTGGCACGAGGGTGAAGCTACTCGGCGGGACAAGACTGACACCCATTCATGTTTTGATGATATTGTTGTTTTGTAATGCATTTAAGCAATGTTTTTATAACTAATGAACAACGATGTATTGCTTAACAATAGTAATTATTAATAAAATGAATGGCTTTTGTTAATGTAATTCCGCTGCAATATTTTATGAAATGTATACTATTATTTATGTTTAGTGCTATGATTGTCCAGCTGTAAGCATCCCGGGAATGGGGCCTTACAAAGAGATGAACTGTGAGGAATTTGTTCATAAGTTTCTTACTAAATTTTGTCCTCCTAGTGTAACTAAACAACTGGAAGTGGAGTTCTTCCAGTTAAAACTGGGAAACAAGACATACCGAGAGTATGTTACTCATTTTAATGAAATATCTTGACTTATTCCTCATCTAGCAACAACTGAGGAACAACTGATAAATAGGTTTATCTGGGGTTTATCATCTGAAATGAGAGTTTTCATTAAATTCAAATCTCCTAAAACCTTTTTCAGAAACGGTTGGAACCGGCACTATCATGGCCGCCGAGATGTTACGACGACAAGCTGAATCTATTGCACCAAAAAGAAAATGGGAAGAAGGAAAAGGGGACACAAGGAATAACAACTTCAAGAAACCTAGAGAAGTGCCTCAACGCAGATTGTGTAAGAAGAATCATCCACGGTCGTGTTGTACAAAACCATGCCCTAATTATTGAAGGATTAGGCATCTTCTTCAAGAATGCTAGGAGAAGAGAAAATGTTATGAATGTGGAGATCCAGGAGATCTGAAACCTAATTGCCCAAAACTTCAAAATGACAACAATATGCAACCAAACAAACCTAAAGGATGTGTATTTGTGTTGACCACGGAAGAAGCCCGTAGTGCTCCAGATGTGATTACTGGTACGTATCTTGTCAATGATATATATGCACGAGTATTATTTGATTCTGGTTCCAATAAAAGTTCAGTATCAGATACCTTTAGGCACTATTTGAACCAAGAATCACAAAGTTTAGATCATACCTTTATAGTAGTAATGGTCGATGGGAGTCAAAAGGAAATCACCAATATTATTAAAAACTATATCATAAAATTTAAATGGTTATCCATTTCATATTGATTTAATGTCTATGGAACTAGGAAAATTTGATGTAGTTATAGGAATGGATTGGTTAGTCCTACATCACATAGATATAGTGTGTGATAAAAAGATCATTCGACTCACGTTACCCAACAGCAAACGGTTAACTATATTAGTAGATCATGCTGAAAAGACTAAAAATCTCATCACGATTGCATAAGCACAAAAAGATATGAGAAAAGGATGCATTGCCTTTTTGGCCTATTGTGTAAACACCACAGAGCATAAGAAGATCGAAGCCGTGCCAGTAGTACGGGAATACCATGAGGTATTTCCGGATGAGCTCCCAGGACTTCCACCTGATAGACAAGTAGAGTTTTGTCTCACCCCAAACCACAGCGGTTTCCCACAGGGTGCGAACGTCATGGTTTCATAGTCACTGGCCGACCATTACATGGTTTTGTAAAACATACGTCTCAAATAAGTTTAAGATACATAATTGTTTCAGAGTTAAATTGCGGAAGCAATAGCAATAAGGTAAATTGTTTATAAAACAGGACAAATACAAAAATGAATGTCCCAAAAAGCATGAATGGACCTAAACATGACATGATCCATTCTAGCTTAACTTTGTGCATCTATTAATTACCTGGGAAAACATGCACGAAAAATATGTCAACATAATATTGGTGAATTCACATGTTTTAAGTAATAATAAATAATGTAAATGACCACAAAACATACTATGATTTGATTGTTGTACATACAATGCAACAAATAATATAAGCGTCTCACACCGCGGCCCCAGGTAGGGTGGGACGTCACAGACTAGCAACAACAAACATGGCAGCGGAAACAAACCAATATAGGAGCTGAAAGGGAGAGAATGTCACATGGCGTTTAAAGTTTTAAAAGACACTTGGCTGGAAACAGATCTAGCCCCAAATGTTTACATAGTTCATATAAAAATCAAATAGTCATTGTACCAACATTTTCCATCATTGTTCAAATTGTTCAAGTCATGGTTATGGTCACACAAGCAAATGCCATGGTCTTCGGGGTTGAGTCTAAGACTTCCATAATAGCTAAGAGTCTTCACGGGTTACCTGAAACATGCTCAAAAGAAAATAGAGTCAACTAAAAATTTGGTGAATTCAAGTGCTTAAAGTTTAAAAACAATAAAAGAGACTCTTAAAGTCCATATTAAAGGTTTAGAATCAAGTGTGAAAGCTCATGAAAAATCTCATTTGATTTTTGAAAGCATCATTTTTAGTATCAACCATTGTGGGGTATCACAATCAACCCTGAACTCGGTCCCCGGCTGGCCTCTTCTAAACATGTGTTTAACCGGATATTCCTAAAGGAAGGAACCAAGCCTCAAAACAGTGAACCATTCCTGCCAGGATGGTTCACCATGGTTTCTTACACAAAACCTGTTACATGCCACATACGATCCCTCAGGATCTCAGTGGGGTACCTCCCTGTAGCGGGAGCCACTATGTGTGGGGGATTCCCCAAATAAATCTATCCACATAAAACAAGGGGTTCACAAAAGAACTAATGATCATGATATAAGTATCAGAAGGTATCCATAAGTCCCATATACAAGCATCAAGTAAAGCACAATCATAGTTCATAAAACCATAGAGCATGTTTCATCCCAAAAACAATAAGTAAAAAGGGGATCACTAGAACTCAACTTAGGTGTTAAGCAAAAGAAACTCTTCGTGTGCTGGGAATATCTCATGTCTAGCACCCTAACATGAATATATTAAGTGATTAGCTACTACTATAAACCTATTTAAGGTGCAACAAGAGTGTCTAAGACTTAGTTTGTCGGATTCGGTTTTGATTCGATTAGGGTTTGCATAAAAAGTTTCCTTTTATGGAAAGTCGAGGTTTCTCATACATTTAAGGGTTTTTACATTATTAAGTCAAGAATATATGGTAAATATGATATTATAGTGACTAAAGGGCTCATTTGAGTCGGTTATGAAGTTTGGCAAAATTTTACAGTTTAGCCCCTGAAGTTTCAAAATTGACAGTTTCTACCCTCAAGTTTGGTTTCTTGTATTAGATGACTTTTATAACCAAAAATCAGGTTCATGACCTTAAACTAACTTATTTTTAAGAACATATACACAATTTTTCAGATTATGGGTTCGGTTTATTAATTACGCGTTTAACGTTCTCGGTTATGGTAAAACCGAAGGGTTTTAAATGGTTACCTATGAGTTTTCATATTTTTGAGTCTTGAAACAGTATCTAATTTTTAAAGACATTTTTATAAATTTCCAACCTTTTAAATCACAAAATTTGCCTCTAGTAGTTGAAAGACTCGTTTTTACATTTAACCCGTTAAAACGCGTTTTAAACCGAATTTGACCACTAAAATTTCTCATTGACTCCAGAAAACTTTATTAATCCTTAATGAACCTGGAATACTTTTTAAGAAGTTTATAGCCCAAGCTTTCTTGTTTTTAAGTAGTTTTACCATGTTTTCGGGTCCCGAAAGTGACTAAA
>BJCO01826638.1:0-18073 GCA_018326465.1 Flaveria floridana | reverse complement strand
AAAAGAGCGATGAAGATGAAGAAGTGAAGAGAGAATGGCTGGGAAGAGGGTATTTATACCCAACCTAGTTTGACAATTTGTCAAGTTTAGTCCCTGTACTTTGCCCCGAGTTCCTAAATTTTGTTCCGGTTTAAAACGTTATTTTATTAGTCTTGTTTTTATTAATGATAAAATGCCGTTAATGTTATTTACAAGTTAAAAATGATTTTATTCGTGACAATTATTTTAATATAAAAATGACACGTTTAGTGTTAACGGGGCAAATCTCAGTTAAGATTTCAAGATGATGATGATTTAAGCTACGATAGCACACGCGTAAGGTTAACTAAACAACTAAACAAGCATAACATCCACGTAGGTGGGTTATAAGGGTGAGGAATGACCGGCAACAAAAGTTTAATCAACGTGTTAAATGACGGACCTTTGGTGACGGATGTCACAATAAGAAAGCTTAATATTTTGACAAGTGATATTTCAAAACTTTCTTTCATTAATATAGATAGATTTTCTCTTTATGTATCTTTACTTCTTTTTAATATTTTAAATGTATTTTTACATGACTTGTGAAACATTATAAAACACTAGGAACCAAATTCTTTTAACATGATTGTATATATTAAAAAGCAAGTTAATTGTTATAGTAAACTTTTGTATTTTTTACCTTTTTACCTTTTCAACAAAAAGTTTTTATTTTTGGTTTTGGCAATTATTATGCAACTTATACTCGCTACTATATCATATATGGATTGTTATGGTTTCAATATACTTCCAATTAGATTTACTTTCCTTTTATTCTGTGCGATATGTAGCTTTTTATCAGTTACATATGTCATTCAAACTAGCTTTTTCGGAAATAAATATTAACCAATATGGCCACAATGTCACCGTTAATAGTCTTCCCAGAATTTTTTTTTGTCAGCGATAAACTACATCTTTAATGGCGGCGAATATCGTTCTTAATTTGCTTATTAGCGGCGACTTTTAAGCATTAGCGGCGACATCTCAAATGCATGATTTATTATGTATTTTATTATTATATGTATTTAAAATATATATTATTTATGCACTATTAATTTATTTAGATCATCTTATTGAAACGTTAGGGGACAAATCGAGACTTTGAAACTACAGGGATACAAGTGGTTAAAAAGAGAAAATATCAGGAATGTAAATGGTAATTTACTCATATTTTCTTATTCCCGTTACCTTAGATGAACATGTTAGAAATCCATCCAAAGTTGGTTATCTTTTATACAATTAGCCATTTTGTTTATGATCAAAAGATAACATATGTTTTCAAGACACCTTCTTTGTGTTTCTTGGAACTAACTTTGCTTTCACTTATGATTTATTGTGGTTTTTTTTAGGAAAAGGGGTTGAGAGGCAATGAAAGATCACGATTAATTGTTTGAACGAATCGTTTTTTATCTAGTTAGCGCATGTAGGACTGTAGGCTGCTAGCAATCTTCTTCTTCGACTTCTTGTTTGTTATTATACCGTGTCCTTGTTTTCACCTCACCTCATCCGATTATCACATCTTGAAAGTATAACTGATCCATGGTTTTCTTAGAACGGAGTAGAGAGGAGTAACTTACCACCGTAATGTCACCATGAGAATAGTTGGTCCATAAATATAGTAGACATTGACCACAAATCTTTTGTCAAAATAGTATGATTATTTTCTTTTTGATTCTTAAAGATTTATTTGTTAATATCATTTTGTATTAATGATTCTGAAATTTAATTATACGAATCATAATTTTATTAGTATTTGAAGAGTATTTCAAGGTTGAATAAGTGAGAAAAGTAAGTAAAACTATAAAATTCATAAAAATTCCCATCTCACATGATATCCAAGGTTTTGAGCAGCTTTTTGATGTTTATTACAAAGAAAGCGCAAGTAGTAGTTTCTTCATTATATATACAAGTTAATTGTCTCCATTTGAATCCAAATAACTAACTCCGTTAAATTGTTTAGTTAACTTTTTATAAAATGACGGAACTACCCTTAACTCACACCTCCACCCACCCACTTAAGTCTCTCTCTCCTCACATACACACTCACTCACTCTCCCTCCCCCACCACCCCCGCTCTTTCTCTCTCTCTGAATCAACAACCATCGCTGTCACCACCGCCACCACCTCCACCACCACTAGAACCGTCAGGCTTTAATTGATTTGGAGGTAAGAAACCATAGAAAATATCATCTAATAGTGATGGTGGTGGTTTACACATCTGATGGTAGTGGAGTGGGTTGTGGTGATAGGCGACTGTAAAGGCGGTGTTGGTTGTGGTTACAGGCGGCAATGAATGTGGTGTGGGTTGTGGTGGCTGGCAGCAGTAGAGGTGGCTTCGGTTGTGTTTATGGTTGGTAGTGATGGTGGTGTGAGCGGTGGTATGGGTGAGGTGTGGGGGTGGTGTGGATGCGGTGTGGGTTGTGGTGATGGGCGGCAGTGGAAATGGTCTGGGTTATATTGGCTGGCGGCAATGAGGTGGTTTGGGTTGTGATGGCCGATGACAATGGAGGTGGTGGGGGTTGTTGAGGCTGACGGCAGTGGAGGTGGTGGTGGTTGTGGAGGACGATGACAGTGGAGGTGGTGTGGTTGAGGTGACTGGCAGTAGTGGAGGTGGTGTGGGTTGTGGAGGCCGGCGGCAGTGGAGGTGGTGTGGGTTGTGGAGGGCGGCGACAGTGGAGGTGGTGTGGGTTGAGGTGACTGGCGGTAGTGAAGGTGGTGTGGGTTATGGAGGGCGGCGACAGTGAAAGTGGTGTGGGTTGAGGTGACTGGCGACAATGGAGGTGGTGGGGGGGGTTGTTCAGGCCAGGGGCAGTGGGTTGTGGTGTGCGTGAGGTGTGGAGGTAGTGTGGGTGGTCCTACAAAGTTTTTTTTATTTTTTTATTCTTAAGGTCAATTTAGTCTTTTCCACAAAGAGTTAACTGAACAATTTAACGAAGTTAGTCATTTGGATCAAATGGAGATAAAAATGAAACCTTAGGGGGTAAATCGAGACTTTGAAACTGAATAGATACAAGTGGTTAAAATGAAAAAACATCAGTGATACAAATGGTAATTTAATCAGAAAAGATACACCTTTTTCACACATAAATTCTCGTTGAAGTCGTTGACCGTAAGTGTGACCCGAGTCACCTCTTTTAGATATTAAATTGTTTGTTTAAGGGCTGTTTGAAATCCCTTACTCGGTCAGAAGGAGGTGACCAGGTAAGGGTTGTTCCAAAACTGATCGGGTAAGGGGGAGATATGCATGGGTCAATGATGTCGGATCAGGTCAGAAGCGAAAAGAGTGAAAATCAAACACGTCGACCGGCCAAAATGTCTGATTGGGTCAGTGGGTTAGACATCTTGATCGGATCAGAAGCAAATCAAACAGATACTTAGTATGGTTAAAAATTTGACATAGGATTCCATAAAAAAGATTACAATTTGACAATTCGACCCATGTTTTTTTAAATAAGGGTTATTGGATTTAATAATCCGAACTTTTATTTACTAGCCTGGATTAATCCTAACTCAGGAAATGTTTACAATCACTTTAAACTTTAAACTTATTTTCCTCCAATGATCCATTACTAACCGAGAGTCCTCATTAGTTTTATTGATAAAATGGTGCTAACTTTGAGCCAGTTTTCAACTCCAGCATCGCCTAATCTCAATTAGGTCCGTTTTCCATTGCGTAGCCTTCATAATCATCTGAAATCTATCTCCAACGAGTTCGGTGGTTCAAATTAGAAGGTGGAGATTGATAGGTTTTTGGGTGCGGAAATTTCAAACTGACGGACCTGATTATAGATTTTAACTTTCTGTTTAGTGTTTTGATCATAAAAACAATTCACGTTGTCAAAAAACTAACGGGGTTAACTCTCAGTTAGTAAAGGATCGCTAGAGGAAAATACACTCAAAGTTGAAAGTATCTCTAAACATTTACCGAGTTGGGATTGATTTCAACCAATAAATGAAACTTGTGATTATTAAAATCCAATAAACCTTTAAATAAAATTAGAAGTTTACATGAATTTACACAACTACACCCACCAATATTATACCAAAATGGATTGATTTGGATTACAATATGTTCCAATAAGCAAGGGCCATTCATTATCAAAGTCTAACGTCAGTACGTCATTCATCGGTCACCGCAGACATGACCACCACCACCACTCTTCCATGACACTGCCTTAGCCATCATGTCATGAAAGCAAATATAACATGTGAATCCATTTAATACTTTTTTTCTCTAAAACGATATGTTTTAATCCGTTTTACTCAACATGTCGTTGTCACGTTTTGACCCAGTACTTTTATTCTTTTATCATCAAACTTTGCACATAGTTCAAGGGTTGCATGTGTCAACAGAACAAATTCCAAGGGGCCACTTTCAAACAACTTTCAAACTGTGTTTCATAATTCTCATGCATTCATTCATAACATCTATTCATTCATCATCACTTTCAATCTTTCTTCAATAATAATCTTAACATTTCCTTCAAACTCACCACAACAACAAAACCACCAAACCTGCACCTATGATCACCTGCAACAACGGGTCGCAGATAACCAGACCATCATTCGAACCATCTGCAACCGCACCCTTGGCTAGCCCGGGTGGCACCGAGTCACAAACCAGCCCAACACCATCACCATGACACAAGCTCGAAAAAACACCAGGCGGATAATTCCCATAGCGGTTAATGTAGCTGAACATCACCAACGAACAATCATTCGACAGATCATTCAATTCATCGGCATAAGGACAAGCAAACTCACTGAAAGCTTTACAACAAACATTCGCAGGGTAGTTTGGGCCTTTGCATCGGCTAGTGATGATCGTGTAATTCATCGATTCAAAGTTCACAGAACATGCTACAGATGGAAACAAATGGATATCAGAAAGAACTTATACCAATAATCTACAATGTGAATCAAAATTGGGGATTTTAGTTGGATCTAGAATTTGACTCCGATTCACATTCGACAATCAAATTAAACCGATGGAATCAGTGAAATCGACATCAAATTAAAACAATTGGCGAAATTAGGGTTTATGAATCAAAATCGACGACAGATACGTAATTTATAAATTCAGCATCTAAAATTTGACTCCGCTTAACATTTACATTGTGATTAACCGATGAAATCAGTGATTTCATGGTTACAAATGGACATCAAATCCAAACAATTGGCAAAAATAGGGTTTATGAATCAAAATCGACGACAGACGCGTAATCTAAAAAAGCAGCATCTATAATTCGACTCCGATTAACATTTACAATGTAATTAACCGATGAAATCAGTGATTTCATGGTTGCAAATCGACATCAAATTAAAACAATTGGCCAAATTAGGGTTTATGTGAATCAAAATCGACAACAAGTGTGTAATCTATGAGTTTAGCTACAAAATTTGTGAAATGGAAAAGATTGAGAGATACGTTTCTTAGCTTGGAGGAGAGTTCGTGCGATTGAAGGATGAGATCTGTACGGATCATCTGGTTACAAACAACGAATCATGAATTTGTGATGAGCTAATGGAATGTGAAAACTGTAGATTGTTTATAACGATTAACGGACCTGTGAGGGGAATTGAAGATGAGTATGAGTGGTGTAGAAGCAGTAGAAACCATAATGTTGAGATCTTCATGGGAGAATATGGTTATGGAGGAGAAGATGTAGTGAAGATGGTGGTAGGAGTTCATAGAGAAGTATAGAAGTAAGTCAAAGGGTCAAAGTATAAGAAGATTTGACCGGAGGGTTGGTGAACCTGGTGGAACCTGGATTCGAACCTCTGTAGTTGGGCTCATGTTTACACTTTAATATTTGTTGACCGGTTTGGCTAGTCAGCGATCTGGTTGAACGTATCTTCGTTTTTGACAATGATATTTAGATTTTTAAGGCCGTAACAAGTTAGCACTCAATGATGGTATTTAATGAACTGTTTATGAAGCGTTTAACGTAAAGTTTGTTTATTTAACAGGAATTAAATTTTATATCCATTTATTTAGTAAACAAACAAACCTGAACAAAGTTTTTAGAGGGTGTTTGGGATTGTTTTTTAAAACTCTTTCTGATTTTTTGAAGGGGTAAAAAGACAAAAATATCCATTCAAAAATCACCAAAAGTTAATTTTTAACTTCGTGTGGCTTTTGGAAGGACATTTTTGTCTTTTTACCCCTTTAAAAAGTCAGAATGAGTTTTAAAAAGCAATCCCAAACACCTACTTATATTCATTTAGTTAAATAAATGAATTTGAACAAGCTTCTTGTTGCTGCAAGAAATCTTAATCAAGTGATCAAGATCCGTGGAGCAGTGCTTACGGGTGATTAAGCTAAGACTCCGGGTAAAACGTCGTTTTTGTAAATAAGGATTGTGAATCTTGGTTTTGAGTGTTGTTTTTTTCTGTGTTGTTCCCCTGGAGTGAATGGGGTATATATACTGGTCTTATTTTGAAGCCTGGTTCTATTTTTGGCATGTCTTAGAAGGTATTTCAGAGCAGATCTTCCTTGGATAGGAAATCCCCACTCATTCTGTATAAAGGGTTTCTGGACTTAGAATTAATGGATTTTGTCATTATAGTTGACTTTGGACTGGTTGTTCCCGAGGTTTGTCTTATGTGTTTTGGTGTTATTATGTTTGGTCCTTTATTCCCTAGCAACTTATCCGATTTATCACTTAGTCGTGGTTTATGTGATTCGAGTAAAAAAAGGGGGTTATGTCGCGGCCCTGGGTTTAGTATCCCAGCCGAGGCTTATTGCGAGAGAAGAAAAAAGCGTGTCGCGGCTCTGGCTTTGACGTGCCAGCCGCGGTCCTTATGTTCCGAGAGGGGTCCAGCTGCGGCCCATATTTTCGGAGGAGGTTTCGGCCGTGGTGAATCTATAGGTCGTTTTACCTGGTACCCCATCATGTCCCCCTAGTCCAATATTATGACGGAAGTCATTGTTTTGGACTATTGATTCCCTGCGTTCTTATTTCTTTATCTAAGAATTACCCCTTTTTTGTCTTGATTTGACCTGATGTGAGACCCAACTCCTTTGTGTGAGCCGCCCTAGTGATGTCCATTCCACTAGGCTGCGGCTCCATCACGTCAGCGCCCTACCTACCGACCCTCGTTGACCGAGCTGTCATCCTATCGCTGTCGCCTTTTGCTTGTTACATGGGGGGCCGGTCCCGCCCTTGGGAGTCGTGCCTCCTTCTCCATCCTTGCCTATAAATACAAGGCCTTTTGCCTTCTTTTTCTTTACTTCACATAATTTTCTTTTGAGGAGCTCTTGTAGGGTCACGGGTCTTCTACTTGATAGGTCAGTTTCTTCTTCTTCTATCTAATTTCATAGAGTGTAGGAATGATATGCTCCTGCAAAAGTCGCTTGTCACCCAAGATTTCTTGAATAATTTTGTCATCCAATATGGTTTAGGGCCCGACCTGAAACCTACCGTTCCTCCTCCTAACTCCACGGTTAGGGACACACCTTCTGGTATGGTTGCCTTGTATACCTCTTTTTTTAGTCTTGCCAACTTCCGGATTCCCGTTAGTCGCTTTTTGTGTTCCTTTTGCATCATTATGCTATACATTTGTCTTAGGTTGTCCCCTTGGGCTTAACCAAGGTGTATCATTTTGAGATATGTTGTCGTGCCCATTAGTTGGAGCCTCAAATTAATCTTTTCCGAGCCTTTTATAAGCTTACACATGTTGGTGATTGGGTTACCTTTGAGAAGCGTAAAGCGCCTTCTCCTCCTATCTTTTCTCGGTCCTTGACTAGTTTTAAACATTGGAAGGATCACTTTTTCTTTGTTTCTTCGAGTATTATTCCTTTTCCTATGCAATGGTTAGATTCTCAAGATAAGATCTATGACCCGGTTCCTAACGTTAGAGATTACGATGCATCCGCCTATGAAACTTTGAAAGCTATCCTTACCGCATTACAACATTTTTCTGAACACTTTCTTGTTATGGTTGGTGTTAGTCGCAATTGGGTTGAACCCAAACTCGTTCCGCGTATGACCATTCAAGGGAAAAGTAAGTAGATTAATTTTTCGGTATGCCCGTTCATGTATATGGTTGTGTATTTATTGCGTTTCTCTTTTTTTTTTAGGGATGGGGCTTTTTGACCGTATGAAGCTTTCTGCTAAAAAAGATAATACGAAACATACGGAACCCTTAGCCGAGGGCGTGCCTCCCATTTTGGAAACTACTGCTAGCTTTGTTGTTCAACCTGGAGAGAGCATTCCCGACCTTTTGCTAAAACGAAAAGCTGATAACGACGTTACTTCCTCTAAAAAGTCTGCTAGAACCACCAAGGAGAGGAAAGGTCTTGGGGCACCAGGGTCGAAACCGCCACCACCTGCTCCTGCCGCGGCTGGCAAGGTGGTGGCCGTGGCTGGCCCGTCTTCGGGAACCGCGGCTGGCACAACCTTCGGGTCATCAACTTCGGGTAAGAAATATTTCTTTTTTTGTTGTTTACTTTTTGCGTTATTGTGATATTGACTCATGATATCTTTTTTAGGTAGTCATTCGGGTTCTGATGGCTCTACTGAGGAGGAGGAGATGAATCCACTCGAGAAGTTTGTACCTGACTGGGATTTGACCAATAATACTCTTCTAGATACCCCTGAGCTCTGCAGGGAGTTTCTATTTTCTGTGCGCCCGTCCGCTGAAGCCTCCAGGCTTGAAGATTGTACAAAATGACAATTATCGGATTCGGGTTGTTCTGCTATTGTTGATGGCCTTCTTTCTTTTGTGGAAATTCATAATCATTGGCTTAAGAGCAACAAAGAAGCTCAAGAGTTGAAGAAATAGGTCCTGTTTCTGCAGAATGAGAATGCTTCTCTCACATCTCGTTGTGAAACACTTGAAGGCGAGAAAAAACTTCTTGACCAAAATCTTGGCAGTGTTCAAGAGAAACTCTCCATTTAGTCTGCCGCCCTTAAGCGAGCGAATGCTGAGCTGAAAGATCATAAAGCGTCATCGTCTAAGCGTATTTCCGAGCTCGAGGGTCTTACTGCCTTACATGTATCCGAGAAGAGATGGATTATTTCTCATGGGATCGAATTGGCCTTCAAAAAAGTTCGTGAGAGTAACGAATTCCTTGACTTGCTGGCAGAGATTGATTCACTAGCAGATAAAGTTGGTTATAATGCCGGTCTTGTGGATGGTGCTCAGCTTGCGGCAGAGGGTAAGAGACTTGAAGACGCGAAGAACTTTTGTCCGAGCGCCTTGGCTGAGTTACGGACACGTTTAAAGGTTTTTGACGAGACTTCTTTTCCGATGTCGCAGACTATCGCTGCTTTTGCTACTTCCGAGTTTGACGACCTGAAGACGTTTCTCTGCCCTCCACCCAATGCTGGCTAGCCTGTGGGGGTGCTTGCTATCTGAGTCTTTTGATGATGTATTTTAATTACCAGCGTGTTAGGTTTGCTTTGGCTTTTGTGGATCTTGATGATGCATTTCGTACTGTATTTCCTTTATGTAATGCCTTTGCTCCCACATTTTATTATGCGTATTTACCGTGCCTTCACCGTGTATTGACTTGCAGCTTGTTTTAGTTCTCGGCCGCGGCTGCGGCTTGCAGCTTGTTTTTTTGACTTGGATGGCTCCTTAACTACTTATTTGTGTTTCTGTTCTGGCCGCAGCTTGCAGCTTGTTTTGGTTCTTGGCCGCGGCTGCGTCTTGGTTTTGCTCTCAGCCGCGGCTGCGGCTTAGCTTTTGTTTTTGGCCGCAGTTGCGGCTTGGTTTTTGCTCTCGGCCGCGGCTGCGGCTTAGCTTTTGTTTGCGGCTGTGACTTAACTTTTGTTTTCGGCTGCAGCCTGCATTCGTCGTATGTTTTAATTGCTTTGAGCTTGGTTGCTTGCTCATTTGACAGATAAACGTGGTTGCTTGCTCATTGTTAGCATATTTCGAGCCTGGTTACTTGCTCTCGCTTGAAGGGCCTGGGCTTAATTATTTACCCTTATTGAAAGTATGCTAAGCTTTGTTGTTTGCTTGCGTTTGGTGTACTTTGAGCTTTGGTTGTTCGCTCTTCCTAACTGGGCTTGGTCTCGTTTCCTAGCCCTTAATATGTGCTGAGCTTGGGTGCTTGCTCATGCGTGGAGCTTGGTTGTTTACTTTATACACATATATATGTGCATGAACGTATATATGTGATTTTTTTTTGTAATTATTATGTTTGTACGCTCGAGTTTTTGTTACGCATATGTATGACATTTGTCTGCATGTAACTGTTGGTGCTCGTCTGCACCTTCTTTGATCAAAAATTGAGTTACAAGATTGCGATACACTGAATTACATGTAGCACTTACGGAGCTGCGCCCCATTCCAGGTTCGCGGGATGGTTGTTCCATCCAAACGAGCTAACTCGTACGCACCGTTCCTTCCATCCTTCACCACCAGGTACGGGCCCTCCCAACGTGGTCCTAGCTTCCCTTGTTCTTTCGTGCGGCTATCTTCGTTGCTTCGAAACACATAATCTCCCTCCTTGAAGGTTTGTTTTTTGACACGCGAGTTATAGTATCGTTCAACTTCTTGCTTGTGTCTTGCTTCCCTTATTGCTGCGACCATCCTTCGTTCTTCCAGTAGGTCCAAGTTAAGTCGTAGCGCTGCTTCATTGTCTGTTACCTGCGCTCGTGTGACCCTGGCTGTTGGCATCCCGACCTCAGCTGGAATCATTGTCTCTGATCAGTACGTCAAGCTAAAGGGGGTTTCTTCGTGGCTTGTTTTGGCATGGTTCGGTGAGCCCACAAGACATTTGGCAATTCTTCCACCCAATTTTTTCCTTCCAGTCCTAGCCTCGTCTTGATGCCTTCAACGATACTTCGGTTGACCCTTTCCACCTGCCCGTTAGCTTGCGGATGTGCCACTGAAGTGAATATTTGAGTGATCATCAGCTCTTTGCACCATGACTTGAACGGGTTGTCCGCAAACTGCTTCCCGTTGTCTGTTACAATGAAAAGTGGTAGTCCAAAACAACATACAATGTTTTACCATACGAACTTCTTTACCTGCTGCCCTGAAATATTCTTTAAAGCCTTCGCCTCTATCCATTTGGTGAAGTAATCTACTACGACCAGAAGGAACTTTACTTTCCCCGTTGAGGCTGGGAATGGACCAACAATATCCATGGCCCATTTTTGGAATGGCCAGGCGGCAATGACCGGGATCATGTCATTTTTAGGTCTATAACAAGCAGGGACATGTCTCTGGCAGCTCTCGCATTTTTGGATTTCTTCTACAGCGCTCCTGTGCATTCCTGGCCAATAATATCCGGCCCCCATCGCCTTTGCCACCACCATTCGTGGTCCTGCATGTATGCCGCAAATACCCTCGTGTATCTCCCAGGTTACATAGTTGGCCTCGTCGGGGGTCAAACATCTCAACAGCGGGCCCATATAAGATCTTCGGTAGAGTATCCCTTGTTGCAGCTCGTAGTGCAACGCCTTTGCCTGTAATGCTCTTGCTTCTGCTTTCTCATCCAGGAGATCACCGTTTTTTAGGAAGCGTATGATCGGCTGCATCCATCCAGCCTCTTCTCCGCTCCCAATTGACGTCACTTCTTTTGTCTCTACTGATAGTGTTTGTAGTACCTCCACTCTGACTTCCTTGGCTAGGTGGCTAAAAGTTACTGATGCTAACTTGCTTAAGGCGTCTGCTTTCTTGTTTTTACTACGTGGGATGTGTGAGATCTCGCACTTTTCAAATTCGCCCATTATCTCCTTTGCTTTGTTCAAGTATAACTTCATTGTGTTTTCTTTCGCATCGTATGCTCTGTTAATCTGATTTGCAACCAGTAGCGAATCTACGTGGGAATGCAATCTCCTGACTTTCATCTGTCTTGCCAACCTGAGGCCAGCTATCAATGCCTCATACTCTGCCTCATTGTTAGAACTTTTGAAGGCTAACCTCAGTGCATAGGTTACTTCTTCCCCTCCTAGTCCAACAAGTATCAATCCTGCACCTGATCCCTCGTCATTTGATGCACCGTCCGTGTGTAAGCGCCATTCTTTTTCTGCTTCGCCATTGCCTAGTGTTGCATCTGACCCCAACTCTTTTTCTTCATCGTGTGGGATTTCAGTTAGAAAATCTGCCACAATTTGGCCTTTCATTGCAACCCCTGGTTTGTATTGGATCCCAAAAACCCCTAACTCGATTGCCCACTTCGCCAATCTGCCCGAGATTTCCGGTTTTCTCAGGATTTGCTGTATTGGATGACTCGTCCGTACTTCAATGATATGGGCTTGAAAGTATCGCCGTAGTCTTCTAGATGCGTGTACTAGGGCCAAAACGAGCTTTTCCATCGGGGAGTATCGTGTTTCCGCGTCCTTCAATGCTCTGCTGATAAATACATGATTAGTGTTTCGCTTGGGAATGGGGCTACAAGTATTGGTAAGCTGCTCAGGTAACTCTTCATCTGTCGAAAAGCAACTTCCGCTTCCTGAGACCATGAGAAATTCTTCTTCCCCATACAATTCTTTAGTACGGCCATGAATGGGAGGGCTCGCTCCGCGTGTTTTGATAGGAATCTGTTGAGTGCCACCAAACACCCATTGTCTGCACCTCTCTGATTGATCTTGGTGATGGCATTTTGAGTACGGCCGCTACCTTTTCTGGGTTGGCTTCGAACCCTTTTCTTGTTACGATCACCCCCAAAAACTTCCTCCCTCGACCCTGAACGAACACTTTTGGGGGTTCAACTTCATATTCATCCTTCACAGCGTTCCAAAAGTTTCTGCTATATCTTCTAATAAGAACTCTTCGCTACGGCTTTTGATTACTATGTCGTCAACGTAAACTTCAATGTTTCTTCCGATCTGAGTTTTGAATTCCTTATCCATTAGCCGTTGGTATGTCGCACCAGCATTCTTCAATCCGAATGGCATCTTGGTAAAATAGAAGATGCCCATATCCGTATAGAATGCGGTTTTGTCTTCGTCCTCCTGAGCCATCTACACCTGGTGGTATCCTTTGTATGCATCCAAAAAACATTTCAAGGGGAAAGAGGCTAAGGAGTCTACCTTTAAATCGATCTCCGGGAGTGGATAACAGTCTTTGGGACAGGCATTGTTGAGATCCTTAAAGTCGATGCACATCCTCCAAGTCCCATCTCCTTTCTTGACCATCATTGGGTTGGACACCCAGGTCTGATAACGCACCTCCCTAATGATTCTGGCACGTAGTAACTTCTTTGTTTCTTCAATAACGGCTTTGCTTCTTTCCTCTCCCATGTGCCTTCGTTTTTGCACCGTCGGTTCCTTGGACCGGTACGTCTTCAATTCATGCTCTGTGATATCCCGTGGGACATCTATCATGTCGGATGGTTCCCACGCGAAGACATCCAAATTACTTTGCAGTAGGTGTCTGAGTCAGTCTTTGGTTGCATCTCCCAATTGTCCCCCAATCGTGATCTTTTGTTCAGGGAACTTTGGGTGAACTACCCATTTTTCCTGTGTTGGGTGGATGGGATCCTCCGGGGTGTCTTGGCTCTCTGTCTTTAGTGCCCTTACGTCCTTACATTCCCGATTGGAGTAGATGGTGACTACCTCGGTGGGGGTGGGAAACTTGATTGCTGCGTGTACCGTGCATATGACTGCTCCCAGCGTGCACAACCCGGGTCTTCCCAAGATCACATTGTGCGATGATTCTGGTCGAACCACCAGGAAAGTCGTCGCAACTTCACGCCATCCCATATGATTTCCTGTAATGACTGGCAATTGGAGTTGGCCCAATGGTTGGACCGGTTCCCCTGTGAATCCCGTCAGCATGTGAGTCATGGTGTCGAGATTCTTTTTGATCTCTTCATCTAGATCTAAGAAACAATGCTCATACATTTCCACTATCCACATATACTCGATGTACTTGGTGGCCTGCGATGATGGCTGAAACGATGACTGGTCCACTAGCGAAACTTCCACCATGGATTGGGGAAAGGAGATCTCCTGGGCCATCCAAGGCTCCATGTGGTCAGCAGCCCTCTTGCCCATGTGACTGGTGGATTGTACCATGAATATTTCTTTCCTTTTTCCCCCGTCTGTGGTATTTTCTTTAACTCTTTCAAGAGATGGGCCAATTTCCCTGTTTTGATGGGGAGCTCGATCTGTCTCTTCAATGAGAAGCAGTCGTCCGTGGTATGCCCATTCTCCCCATGAAACTCACAATACTTACTCGTGTTTCGTTTTACCCCTGGTTTTAACGGGGTTGGTTTGGCGAACTTCACATTTTCGGTGGCCAAGATTTCACCCGGCGTTTTAGTCAAAGGAGGGAGTGTCACCTGAGGACCAGGCGAGCCTCTGGTGGGTAGGTGGGAACGTGGATGCACGGACGGGCTTGATTGAGCAAAACGAGGCTGGAAACGCTGCCTCTCCCAAACTTTGGGCCCTGTTGGCCTTCTCTGTAGGTCCCATGAGGGGAGTGTCGGTTTTTTGGTAACCCTTTCTCGTAACTGTTCGCATGCTCTTTTTCCACGCACGAATGCCTTTGCGCGTTCTAGCATTTCATCTATTGTCTTCGGAAGATTCTTGTGGAATCTCTCAACGAGTTGATCGTTCTTTACTCCATGAATGAAAGCTGGTATCCGTATGGTTTCATCGGCTCCTCTTACCTGCATGCTTTCCTTGGAGAACCTGGTGATGAAATTTTCTATTGACTCACTGTCTCCTCTCTTGATATTATGCAACTCCGTAGGGTCCTTGGATGACAGTCTTTGTTGGCTGAAGTTCTTCAGGAAGCTGTTTTCTAATTCTTCGAAGTTACTGATTCCACCGGCTGAAAGACTGTCGAACCAAACCCGGGCCGCCCCGGTGAGGGTTTGAGCGAACATATGGCACCACACCAGTATAGACCATTGTTCTACCTCAGCCGCCCCCACAAAAATGGCTAAATGATCCTCCGGGTCTCCCATCCCGTTGTACTTCCCTACGTTTGAAGGCATCTTCAGCTTGGGTGGGAAGACAAATTCTGCTATCTATGGGACGAACTTTGATCAAGCTTTCGCTGTTGAAGGGCGGTAAGGCTTGCTAAAGTCATCCTCCGAACTTAATTTTCGGGGAGGTGTTTTCTACCCTGATTCAGTACCACCCTGGTTTCTTCCTCCTCATGTGGTCCCACACCTTCATTGCACTCTTCTCCCTCTTCATACTCCAAGCGGGTTCGGACGTCCTTCAGTCGATGTTCCTTTTCTTCTTGCTGCAACAATAACAGGATTTGCTCCCGGTTTTGGTTAAGAAATTCGGGTGTGATAGCTGTGTTGTTTGGTGTGATGGATATGGTGTTGCGGTTATTCCTCCCCTTTGAACCAGCATTCACTGCTCCTGAGGGAGAGGACGTGACGTGTGGGTTTGCCATCCTGTTAGCGTTATCATGGCAGGGAGTTAGTTGGTCGGAGTCCATGGTAACCACCCTTTAGCTGAAAGAAAGGGTCCCACGGATGACGCCAAAAGTTGCTGCAAGAAATCTTAATCAAGTGATCAAGATCCGTGGAGCAGTGCTTACGGGTGATTAAGCTAAGACTCCGGGTAAAACGTCGTTTTTGTAAATAAGGATTGTGAATCTTGGTTTTGAGTGTTGTTGTTTTTTTCTGTGTTGTTCCCCTGGAGTGAATGGGGTATTTATACTGGTCTTATTTTGAAGCCTGATTCTATTTTTGGCATGTCTTAGAAGGTACTTCAGAGCAGATCTTCCTTGGATAGGAAATCCCCTCTCATTCTGTGTAAAGGGTTTCTGGACTTAGAATTAATGGATTTTGTCATTGTAGTTGACTTTGGACTGGTTGTTCCCGAGGTTTGTCTTATGTGTTTTGGTGTTATTATGTTTGGTCCTTTATTCCCTAGCAACTTATCCGATTTATCACTTAGTCGAGGTTTATGTGATTCGAGTAAAAAAAAGGGGGTTATGCCGCGGCCCTGGCTTTAGTATGCCAGCCGCGGCTTATTGCGAGAGAAGAAAAAAGAGTGCCGCGGCTCTGGCTTTGACGTGCCAGCCGCGGTCCTTATGTTCCGAGAAGGGTCCAGCTGCGGCCCATATTTTCGGAGGAGGTTTCGGCCGTGGTGAATCTATTGGTCGTTTTACCTGGTATCCCATCACTTCTTAATCATTTGTATACCTTTTTTGTTATGTTTTATTTTATTATTATTTATTATTTTTCTAGAGTAGCAAGCTGGACAATATTTTTCTTAGACAAAACCGCTCCATCTGGATTCAGGACCAACCCTTCACGGCTACACCCCTCTTGGTGTGTATCTTTTTCTTGAGCGTGAAATGTACGGCTAGTGGTGAAATTAGGATTTTTTACCAATGGGGTCACTATTTTTAAGTGATTCGTTTCGTAACAATATAATATAAAATTTTTTGGGTTGTCGGACCGGGTCAGTCGGGTCGGTTCGTTTTGAAAACTCATGCCTAAATAGGTTGACATGGACCTCTAAGTAATTATATATGCTCTTCTAATTTCATCTGTTTTATTACGGTGATATGATAAGATTGACTTTCATTCAGAATGATCCCATAGAAGATCATCTAAATCAATTCTTGCCGAAATACTATTACTAGATGAAGAAGCAACATTCAATGGTTTTCTTTTTACAACAAAACGGTCCATGTTCCTAAAATGATCAATATATCATACATATTATGAATTGTGATTAACTAAATTACTAATATAGTGAAACACCCAAACTATAACAAAAAAATATAGATTCAAGATTTCTAAACACCTAAATTAACAAATAAATTAAGTAAAATAAGTTAAGTATAACAATGAAAAATTAAATGGTTTGAACTTTGAATAAACAATTTAAAAAACTAATCTTTCAAGAGTTCAAGATTCAATAGATCGGTCGGAGGATGGACATGAGGCCGGAGGGTGGACAGGCAGCGGCGGCCGGCCGCTGAGCAGCCTGCAGGTGACCGGGGGGCAATGGGCAATCCGCAATCAAGAGGGATGGAGGTTGTAGGTCGTTGGTGGGTTTGGGGGAAAAGAATTGAGTCTAGAGTTTTATTTTGTGTTATAAGAATAAGGATATTTCAGTAATATTACCTAATAAAAAGTGAATAATAGGGTTGGCTGCAGATTCAAACTCGCAACCTCTTCCTCACTTACGCGCGCGACTTACCAGTGAACAAATAACATTTTTGTGTTATATTATCAACCTTAATATACTAATGGGTTCACTTTCTGCAAAACTGTGGATTCACTAAAAAATTTGGCATTATACGTTATACTGCGGGTTCGAAAATCAATGAGGTCACTTGACCCCGTACTCCATAGCCTAGTTCCGCCCCTGTTTATGGTTCTGCTTCGTAGGATAAGTATAATTTTAATTGGACACACATATTCGTTTCCTAGCAAAGAGTACATTCTCAACCTCCTTAAAAGAACACCAATGATTAAAAAAATCATTTGACTCAACCCTTATATGTATATCTATGCAATAGACATTCTAAAAACCATAGGCTAAAAGATATTGTTTTGTAAATTTAAATAGAGTAAATTACCATTTGCGTCCCTGACTTTTGTCCATTTTAACTGTTTGCATCCCTATAGTTTCAAAGTCTCGATTTGCATACCTGACGTTTATATTTTTAACCATTTGCATCCAAAACCCTAACGGCGTTAATTTATTCAGTTAACTTTTTACATAATGACAAAAATACCCTTACATAACCCTTCTAACCCACCCCTATCCCTATCTTTCCCTCTCTCACTCTCTCTCTCTCAACTCAACAATCACAATTCTCATCCACTTCCACACCCACGACCACCATCACCACCACCTCGCTCACCTTGTCACCACCACCATCCTCGCCGTCAACGTCATCTTCTTCTTCATATATATCACCACCATTCCAATTACACTTTCACACATACACACTCTCATGGATCCCAACGACATCATCGCCAACGTACTTCAAACACAACAATTTCTCCAGCTGCGTTCGTCAATTGAACACATACGTACGCAATTCTTCATCAGTTGTTGTTCCCACAGTTAATTCCCTGATCAATTCGTATTTTCAATATTTTTTATTGATTTTTGATGGTTTTGGGGGAATTAGGGTTTTGGGAAGGTGGATCCTGATC
>BJCO01826579.1:3022-17512 GCA_018326465.1 Flaveria floridana | reverse complement strand
ATTCTAGTAGACTTACCAATAGCAGTTTCTACATCGAATGGCTCACTAATACTTCTACTACTAGCAGACAGCTTAGCACAAAAAGTAGTAGAAATAAAACTCCTACTAGCACCAGAATCAAATAATACAGAGGCACAAGTTTGATTTACTAGAAACATACCTGACACGATATCGGGATCCACTCTGGCCTCCTCTCGGGTCATGGTGTAAGCTCTAGCACTTGCCCTCTGCCCTCCTTCCTCCGACCTCTTCTTCAACCCAGAGCTCTCCACCCTTGGCTTCTTGCAGTCTTTGCTCGCGTGGCCCTCCTCGCCACAGTTATAGCACTTAAGCACCCTACAGTCTCTAGCGATATAGCCGGGCTTTCTACACCTGAAGCATACATTCAGTCCCAACCTACACTCACCAGTATGCTCCCTTCCATATTTGCCACACTTCTTCAACCCTGTGCTTGACGACACCCTACGGTAATCGACCTTCAACCTCTTATTGTTTGGACTGAAACCACCATGTCCAAACCTCTTCCCATTCTAGCTTTTATCACCACCACTCGTCTTCTTCACCTCTACCACAGTCTCCTCCCGCTCATCGTACAACCTGCCTGCCAAGTCCACCACCGACCGAAAGGTACCTGACTGAGCAGTAATCAGATGCCTGCGAATATCAGCCGACAATCCCTGGATGTACCTTTTGATCTTTCTTGATACCGGTGTCACCTGAGCCTGTACCAGCCTTGCCATTTTGTTAAATTTGGTGGTGTACTGCTGGTGGGTCATGATTCCTGCCTCAAGTTACAGGAAATCCCTCTCGATCCTGTCGAGTTCCCTGTGAGGACAAAATTCCTCGATCACTAGCTGCTTCAGCTCCTTCCATCGCATCCTCCCGATGGCTCTGGCACCCTCAGCTTGGACAATGTTGTCCCACCAACACAACGCTGAGTCAATAAAAGAGTGAGTCACGAATTTCACTCTCCGGTCTTCACGACACTCACTGATCTCCAACACTGCCTCCATTTCCCTCACCTAGTGGTGAGCGGCAATAGCATTACCATTGCCATCGAAGGTCGGGGACTTGTACCTTTGGAATGCCCCATAACTGCACCCCCTGGTCGTCACCCCCACTAAATCACCCTCCTCTTCGTTAGACAACACGGTCTCAGGCTCCGGTTATTCCTCCTCCCCCTTGCTCCCCTTGCCTGTTGACCCCTTCCTATCTTCCTTCTCCTTCCTCTCCTCATTCCTCATAGCTCTAATGACTTTGGTCACTACAGATGGTAGAACTGTCTGCATGACTTGATGTACCTCGTCAGCAATCGCCTCCCTAGCTGACGTATTTAGGCTAGCATTCTCATTCTCCTCACTTTAGCCATGAACCTCAGGGTTCTCATGAGTCATCTCTGGAGCCTTAGCACTACTCCTAGTCACACGTGGATGACCTATGCCTCTAGAAGCCTTGGAAGATTTTCATCCAGCCATTTCCTAAACGCTATAAGATTCAAACACTAACGCAGTCATTTAAGGCAATTGCTCAGTTTATGTCAAGTATAGTAAGTCCTTAATTATAATGGCTAGTTGTGATTAGCCACTTACTTTACTCTTCAAACCCCAAGCATTTCCTGTCCTAACTATATTAGTATCTAAATCTACTAAGAACACATAAGCTAAATAGCACACACACATAATGCTGATTAACTTTAAGAAATGAAATACCCGATGACACGTAGCTACTCGGGCTGACATCCCTCTATCTGTCCCATTGTCAGTTTAAGTTTAGGTTCCTTTTGAAAATATTTACCCATTTCACTTAAACTTTGGCTCTGATACCAACTTGTAAGGCCCCGTTCCCGGGCACCTCACAGTTGGTCATTCATTGCACATAAAACATATTAATATATATTTTATTAAATAAACAACAGAATTACATTAGCAAAAGCCATTCTCTATTATTAAAAGATACTGTTGTTAAGCAATACAATAATGTTCAAGTTACAAAATATTGTTTAATTGCATTACAAAACAACAATATCATAACATAGGAATGGATGTCAGTCTTTCTCCGCCGAGTAGCCTCACCCTCGTGCCATCCTCAGCAACTATTACCTGCCAACTGAAAATGTATAAAAGTCAGCGTTGCTGAGTGAGTTCTAGTTTTAAAAGTATTAAAATACCTTGTGTAATGTATATATGTATATATATGAAAATACTCTTTTTATAAAAATACATCTCTTACTCTTGTACGTGAGCACGCATTAACTATACAACGATGTAATGCTTTCTTTCTTTACTGTATGCCTTTGTTCATTTCGTACTCTTTTAACTTTATCTTTCACTGTCTATTGGACCAATGAGCAATACCCTAAACTATATGTGCAGGGAAACTGGTGCTGGGCCTCTGGTCTCTCAATGGGGTCTAATTACTGTACACAAGGCTGGCCCAGTCACATAGGGTATGCTGCAAAGGTCCGCCAATCTCAATTGATTGGCCCTGTGTGCATCCTTTGGGGTAGCTAACCCGCATTACAGTTGAGCTAATGACAACATGGTCGTGCACCTCCTATATGCTTGCAAGACTTTTTAACATTTTAATTAAGTTCCACTTCTCTTTATTATTGCTCTTTCATTTTGTTAATGATAATACTTGTATTTTTATCATAAACACACCACATAAGTCACACAATGATAATTACTATGATCATATGAACAACTTTAGTTAAGTTCCATTTCTCTTTATTATTGCTCTTTCATTTTGTTAATGATAATACTTGCATTTTTATCATAAACACACCACATAAGTCACACAATGATAATTACTATGATCATTGGAACAACTTATAATAATGCAATTATATTAGCCATTAAAAACCCTAAGTCAAACTTGGGTCAAACTCTAATGATTATGTTTTACTCAAAATTTCAGAAATAAGTGTTTTAGGCGCATGAGCACTATGCAGGCGCATGAGGCCTGTTAGGAGCATGGGCACTATTTGGGCATTTCAACACTTAGCCGTTTGGACCACCTCAGATGTATGGGCACTATTTGGACGTTTGGTCCACACTTAGGCGTCTGAGTTAAAATCTTAGACGCATGGACTACTGTTCAGACGCATGGGCTTACACTTGGAGTTTATAAGGCATATTCTATACGGTTGGGGCATTGTTCGGGCGGTTGGGCCCTGTTTAGAAGTATGGGCTTACTTAGAACTTTCTAAGGAAAAGTTTAGGCGGTTGGGGCACTGTTCAGGCGGTTGGCAACCTGTTTAACATATTCTTAACATATTATAAATCCCAATCATTCTTCTTACATGTTCTAAGCTTAATAACACAATTCCATGTATAACTAACACATAACAACCATAAAAACATCATCATACACACATGGGTACTTATCGGTATTCAAATAAACTTTGTAAAAATAGTTTTACATACATTTTCAGCCAAAAAGAATTAAAACAAGTAAAATACGGGGTCTAGAACTCACCTTTGCAACTCTCAAGCCTCAAACTCCAAGTATTGAACTTTCCAAAGGATTTAAATACCTAGAAACCCATCAAACACTCACCCGGACACACACAAACACATAAGCATATAACCGAGACTAAACCCAACATGAACACTCAAAAACAATGAATTCTTACCTTGAATTTAGTCTCTTCTTCTTCTTCTTTAAAAAAATCCAAGAGTTCTTGCTCTCTCTCTCTTTAAAATCCAAATGAAAGGTGACGTGAAGAGAGGGTGGGCTGCCATGCTCACCTTTTACACCAACTTTATGGTACTTTTGTCCCTTTTTACACATTTAACCCCCCATCACTTGAGTCTTATTGCATTTATTGCTTTTTCTTCTCCTTTATTCTTCATTTCTCATCTTTTTAAATATCCGGGTGTTACACCGAGTAGCCTCCCCGCATGCCACCCTCAGCAACCATTACCTGCCAACTGAAAATGCATAAAAGTCAACGTTGCTGAGTGAGTTCTAGTTTTAGTATATAAAAATGCCTTACATAATTCATACATAAATTACTCTTTTCATATAAATACTTTCTTTACTTTCACACACGTTTATTTGTTATCACATGTATTCGTTCGTTTCATGCTTTATCATTTCATTCGTTATTGCTCGTTTCGTACTTTATCATTCATACTTCATTACTTTGCTCGTTTCGTACTGATTCTAGATCCTGTCAGGCTTTTCCCCTATCGTGGTCCGAAACCACCATTCCGAGCACAAAGCTCCATTACTGATTGGCACGAAGCCCGTGGCCTGAAGCCACCATTCCGGGCATGAAGCCTCATTTCTATCTGGCACAAATCCCGTATCATATCTTGACACAAAGCCCGGGGTCTAATGACAAGGATCCTGCTTCGTACTATGGATTCAGTCACCAAGACTCATCCCCTGTGTGTGAACCCTCATGGGTTAGCCAAAATCATACGCTATAAACCACTCAATTGAGCTGACAACTCTCTTGTGTTTTGTTCCTCCTTTCACTCTTCTATACTTTATCTTTCTTTCATTACGATTCACTTTTCATCTTTGTTATCTTTCACTTCGTTATGTTATACTTTACATTCATTCATACACTCATCATACTACGTAAAGTCATAACATAACACTTGACGTATATTATAATATAGAATATACGTTTTGTAAATTATTAAAAGATAACACGTCATGCACATATGCATATAATCATTCATCATCACATCTTACATACTCCAAGCACAAACCCTCACATTTTCATGCTTAGAATATTCCAAAATAGTCCATAGGTCAAACTAGGGTCAAACCCTAAAATTCTGTTTTTCCTCAAAAATTTCAGAAAATTTTGTAAGTGTTGGGCGCATGGACACTATTTAGGTGCATCAGGACTATTTGGGCGTTTCTCAACTATGCAGGCACATGAGCCTACACTTAACCATTTCAATATTTAGGCGTATGAGCCTCTTGGGTGCATGGGCACTATTCAGATGCATCAGTCTTTACTTAGAATTTTCTAAGGCAAATATAGGCGCATGGGTTACTGTTTGGGCGCATCATCTCACACTTAGACTTTTAAGTCTATTTTTCTAGCGCATGGGCCTTGTTTGGTCATATGACCTTACCTAAAAACTTTTCTAAGGCAAAACACTAGGCGCATGGGCCCTGTCTGGGCGCATGAGCACCTACTTATACATTTCTAATATATTTTTTAGTCCCGACTCATTCTGAACATCTTCTAAGCCTCATACTATCATTATAAGCTTCAACACATCATACACAACCATAAAATATCCATATACAAGCAAATATACCTACGGTCACACATGCACAAGTTTTAAAAATGGTTTACATGCATTTCCGCCCCAATAATCTTTAAAAACATGTAAAATGTGGGTTCTAGAAACTCACCTTAGCTGCTTTCAAGTTCAAACTCTTCAACTTCAGCTTTTCAAGAGCTTCTAACACCTATAACTATCCAAGGACACATAACTGAATGCATTAAAACACATAAGAACAAGTATATTTCGGTTACATGATTAAAATCTTTAAAACCAAACCCAATTATACTAAATCTTACTTACCTTTGTAGATTTCATCCTCTTCTTCTTGAACAACTGAGAGAAACTTCGGTTTCTTCTTTCTCTTCTTCTTCTTGTCGAAAAGTAGATGGGATAGGATGATATGGGCGGACATATCTTAAATATTATTTTAATATTTAACTTTTGTACCTTTTACACCTTACTCCCTTCCTCTTTGTTCCCTTTTCTTTTCTTTCTAGATACTTTTATTTTCTTTCTTCTTATTTCTTTTCTTTTATCCTAGACAAAATTTTTCGGGTGTTACAAGTCCACCCCCCTTAAAGAGGTTTCGTCCCTGAAACTTGTCACTTTTCGAATAACTGTGGGTAATGCTGTCTTATCTCTTCTTTAGTCTCTCACATGGACCCTGAACCCTTACTGTGCTTCCACTGCACTCGCACTAGTGAAACCACTTTATTCCTCATTCTCTTCTCCTTCCGATCAATGATTGCCACTGATTGCTCTACATAATTGAGTCGTTCATCCACTTTGATATCATCCAGTGGTACAATCATATCTTCATTGGCTAAGCACTTTCTCAAATGAGATACGTGGAATGTCAAATGTATTCCACTTAACTCATCAGGCAGTTCTAAGCGATAGGCCACCTCTCCTACTCGTGCGATGATTCGGAAAGGCCCTATGTACCTCAGGCTTAGCTTGCCCCTCTTCTGAAACCGAATGATTCCCTTCCAAGGTGAGACCTTCAACATAACTCTATCACCCATGTTGAACTCAATCGGTCTTCACCTTTTGTCGGCATACGACTTCTATCTATCCTTTGCCGCTTTCATGAAAGCCTTGATCTTTTCTAACTTTTAAGTCATAGCCTCAATCACTTCAAGGAATTCCCAACTCTTTCTGCCCAATGTCTTACCAACATACGGGCGTCCTACACCTTCTACCATATAGCATCTCATAAGGTGGCATACCAATGCTGGCATGATAACTGTTATTGTATGAGAATTCAGCTAATGGTAAGTGATCATCCCAACTTCCTCCAAAATCGATCACGCATGCTCGGAGCATATCCTCCAGTGTCTGGATCGTCCTCTCCAAATGACCGTCTGCCTGAGGATGATAAGCCATGCTAATATGTAGCCTCATTCCCATCGCATCATGGAATCTCTTCCAAAACTTCGATGTGAATCGGGTGTCACGATCCGACACGATAGACACCGGCACACCGTGATGAGCTACAATCTCTTTAATGAATAGGTCCGCCAATCTTTCGAAAGAATACGTCTCGCAGATCGGTAGGAAGTGAGCATTCTTCATCAATCGATCAACAATCACCTATATGGTATCGCACCCCTCGCCGTACGAGGTAGCTTAGTAATAAAATCCATGGTGACGTGCTCCCACTTCCACTTGGGTATATCCAATGGTTGGATCTTCCCGTATGGCTTCTGATGTTCTTCCTTCACTTGCAAACAAGTAAGGCACTTGCTCACGTACTCTACTACATCGCGCTTCATACCCGGCCACCAATAATCTTTCTTCATATCTTGATGCATCTTTGTGGCACAGGGATAACTCGAGTATCGAGTCTTATGAGCTTCATCTATAATTCTTCCCTGTAGATCACCGTAACGAGGGATCCACATCCGTCCGCTTCGGGTTTTAACACCAAGTGTTTTCACCCAATTCTGCAACTAGACCCTTCATCCGCTCGGAATTTAGGCGATCTTCTTTCAATGCCTCATTTTGTAAGTCTTTCATCCATGTCATCATATCAGCGGTCATAACCAACTGATAAGCTTTCACCTGAATCGGCTCGGGTCTTTCCTTTCGACTGAGGGCATCATCCACAACATTAACCTTACCTGGATGATAATGGATCTCATAATCATAATCCTTGATAAGCTCTAGCCATCTCCTCTGTCTCATGTTGAGATCCTTCTACTTGAAGAAGTACTTCAAGCTCTTGTAGTCCATGAAGATTGTGCACTTCTTCCCGTACAAGTAGTGCCGCCAAATCTTCAACGCGAAGACCACAACCACTAACTCCATATCATGGGTAGGATAATTTACTTCGTGGGTTTTCAACTGTCGGGATGCATAGGCTATCACTCTTCCGTGTTGCATCAGCACGTAACCTAGTCCTAAATAAGAAGCATCCGAATATACCACTAAGTCTTCACTCCCTTCGGGTAACATTAAAACAAGAGATTGAGTCAATCTCGTCTTCAACTCCTCGAAAGCATCCTCCTATTTCTGACCCCATTCAAACTTCACATCCTTACGGGTCAATTTGGTCAAATGTGAGGCGATCTTGGAAAAGTCTTGGATGAACCTCCTGTAGTAACCTGCCAAACCTAAGAAACTACGGATCTCGAATGGCGTCTTTGGAGACTTCCACTGCATCACCGTCTCAACCTTTGCTGGGTCCACCATGATTCCTTCAGCATTCATCACGTGACCCAAAAACCGAACCTCAAGTAACCAAAAAGCACACTTAGAAAATTTAGCGTACAACTTCTCTTTTCTAAGGGTCTCCCACCCTCTTGTATGTGGCCAGCATGTTCCTCTTCACTTCTTGAATAAATCAGGATATCATCAATAAACACGATCACTGATTTATCTAACATTGGCTGACACACTCGGTTCATTAAATCCGTAAAGGCAGCTGACGCGTTAGTCAAACCGAAAGACATAACGAGGAACTCGTAGTGTCCATACTGTGTGTGAAAAGCTGTCTTAGGAATGTCCCGCTCCTTCAGTTTCAGCTGATGGTAACCATATTGAAGATCTATCCTTGAGAACCAACTGGCACCTTGGAGCTGGTCAAATAGGTCAACAATCCTTGGTAGCGGATACTGATTCTTCACCGTCAGCTTATTTAGCTCTCAGTAGTCAATGCACATTCACATACTACCGTCCTTCTTCTTCACAAACAATACTAGAGCACCCCAAGGAGAGATGCTCGGTTGGATAAACCCTTTATCCATCAACTCCTCCAGTTGATCCATTAGTTCCTTCATCTTGGTAGGTGCTAATCGATACGGTGCTTTAGCAACGGGTTGAGCACCGGGTATCAAATCAATCAGAAACTCGATCGTAAGGTCCGTTGGCACACCTGGAAAGTCTTCTGGGAACACGTCCAGAAAGTCACATACCACTTGCACATCGGACAGTTGTGGTACCGACGCATCCACATCTTTCACGTAGGACAAATAGGCACTACATCCACGTCACATGCACTTTTCCGCCACCGCCATCGAAATCACCTTGGGAACCGTAGTGACGCGATCACCGTAAACTGTCACTGAACTCCCATCGGGTGCAATTAATCAAATCACCTTCTTTCGACACATGATGTTTTCCTCATAGGTTGCTAACCAATCCATCCCTAGTACTAAATCAAATCCACCTAAGGGCATTACATGTAATTTAGGAGAAAACCTATGACCTTCTAATTCTATGGCATAGTCCTCTATTACATCAGTAATTCTAGTGGACTTACCGATAACAGTTTTTATGTCAAAAGGTTTGCCAATACTTCTACTACTAATAGGCAACTTAGCATAAAAAGTAGTAGAAATAAAACTCCTACTAGCACTAGAATCAAATAACATAGAGGCACAAGTTTGGTTTACTAGAAACATACCTGACACGACATTAGGATCCTCTCTGGCCTCATCCCGTGTCATCGTGAAGGCTCTAGCACTCGCCCTCTGTCCTCCTTCATCTGGCTTCTTCTTTATTCCAGAACTCTTGGCCCGTGGCTTCTTGCAGTCCCTGCTTACATGGCCTTCCTCTTCATAGTTATAACATCGTATAAGTCAACATACCTTCGCCACATGACCGGGCTTCCCACACTTGAAGCACATATTCATTCCCCACTTGCACTCACCAATGTGCTCTCTTCCACATTTACCACACTTCTTTACTCCTAAACTTGATGACCCTACTCTACGGTCATCCACCTTCGTCCTCTTGTTGTTTGGAGTGAAACTCCCACGTCCAAACCTCTTCCCGTTCTAGTTTCTATCACCACCTCCTACTTTCTTCACCTCAACCACTGTCACTTCTCTCTCATCATACAAACTCCTAGCCAAATCCACCGCCGACCTGAAAGTGCTTGGTCAGGCAGCAATCAAGTGCCTACAAACATCGGCTGGCAATCCTTGAATGTACTTCTTGATCTTCTTCGATACCGGCGTCACTTGATTTGGTAGTAGCCTCACCATCTCGTTAAACTTGGTAGTATACTGCTGGTGTGTCATGGTTCCTGCCTCCAGCTGCAGGAACTCCCTCTCTCTTGTCTAATTCCCTGTGAGGACAGAACTCCTCGATCACCAGCTTCTTCAACTCCGACGACCTCATCCTGCTAATGGCCCTGCTACCCTCAGCCTGGACAATATTGTCCCACCAACATAAGGCCGAGTCTACCAATACGTGGATAGCAAACTTTACCTTCTGGTCCTCTCGGCACTCACGGATATCGAGCACCGCCTCCATCTCTCTCACCCATTGGTGATTAGCTGCAACAGCACTGCCATTCCCATTAAAAGTCGAGGGCTTGAATCTTTGAAATGCTCCATAGTTACATCCTCGTGTAGTTTCATGCACCGCTTCCTCCTCCTCTTCCTCGCTCGAGACAATCATCTCGGTCTCTGATCTTTCCCTCTCTTCTCTTCCTGTGGTCCTTCTTCTCTCTTTCTTCTCATCCTCCCTGACAGCTTTGATCACTTCTCTCACTATAGATGGTAGAATCGTCTGCATGACTTGGTGCACCTCCTTTACTACTGCATCTTTTACCGAGGCCCTTAGATTCGCACACTCATCACCACCTTCATGGTGATGCATCTCGGGCTCTTCACGAGCCCTCTCAGCAGTCTTAGCCTGGTTCCTAGTGACACATGGTTCAGTACCACGTCTTCCCTGTACTCCACCCCTAGAGGCCTTAGATGATCTACCTCCCACTATTCTCTAATCACTATAAGATTCAAACACTAACACGGTCATTCAAGGAATATCTCAGTTTATATTAAGTATAATAAGTCCCTAATTACAGTGGCTAGTTGTGATTAGCCACTTACTTTACTCTTCACACCCCAAGCAATTTCCTATCCTGACTACATCAGTATCTAAATCTACTATAAGCACGTAATCAAATAGCACACACCCGCAACTTTAATTAACTTCAAGAAAAGAAATACTTGATGGTATGTAGCTACTCGGGCTGACATCACTTTCCTTTAGTCCCATTCTCAGTTTAAGATTAGGTTTTTGAAAATATTTTACCCAATTCACTTAAACTTTAGCTCTGATACCAACTTGTAAGGCCCCGTTACCAGGCACCTCACAGTTGGTCATAAATAGCATTAAATATAAATAATATAATACAATTCTTAAAACAATGCAGCGGAAGTCATTAACAAAAACCATTTGTTTTATTTATAATTACTTTTGTTATGCAATACAACATTTTTTAAAATACAAAAGAACACTTTCATTGATTACATTACAAAACAACAATAATAACATGTGTGAATGGATGCCAATCTTGCCCTGCCGAGTAGCCTCCCCGCATGCCACCTTCAGCAACCATTACCTGCCAACTGAAAATGCATAAAAGCCAGCATTGCTGAGTGAGTTCTAGTTTTAGTATATAAAAGTACCGTACACATTTCGTACATAAAATAATCTTTTCATATAAAGACTTTCTTTACTTTCACACATGTTCATTCGTTATCGCACGTATTCGTTCGTTTCATGCTTTATTATTTCATTCGTTATCGCTCGTTTTGTACTTTATCATTCATACTTCATTACTTTGCTCGTTTGGTATTGATTCTAGATCCTGTCAGGCTTTTCCCCCATCGTGGTCCGAAATCACCATTCCGAGCACAAAGCTCCATTACTAATTGGCACGAAGCCCGTGGCCCGAAGCCACCATTCCGGGCACGAAGCCTCATTTTTATCTGGCACAAACCTGTATCATATCTTGGCACAAAGCCCGGGGTCGAATGATAAGGATCCTGTTTCATACTATGGATTCAATCACCAAGAGTGATCCCCTGTGTGTGAATCCTCATGGGTTAGCCAAAATCGTACGCTATAAAACACTCAGTTGAGCTGACAACTCCCTTGAGTTGTGTTCCTCCTTTCACTCTTCTATACTTTATCTTTCTTTCATGACGTTTCACTTTTCATCTTTCTTATCTTTCACTTTGTTGTGTTATACTTTATATTCATTCAAACACTCATCATACTACGTAAAGTCATAACATAACACTTGACGTATATTATAATATAGGATATACGTTTTGTAAATTATTAAAAGATAACACGTGATGCACATATGCATATAATCATTCATCATCACATCTTACATATTCCAAGCATTAAACCACACATTTTCATTCTTATAATGGTCCAAAATAGTCCATAGGTCAAACTAGGGTCAAACCCTAAAATTCTATTTTTCCTCAAAAATTTCAGAAAATTTTCTAAATGCTGGGCGCATGGACACTATTTAGGCGCACCAGGACTACTTAGGCATTTCTCAATTATGCAGGCGCATGAGCCTACACTTAACCATTTCAACATTTAGGCGCATGAGCCTCTTGGGCGCATGGACACTATTCAGATGCATCAGTCTTTACTTAGAATTTTCTATGGCAAATCTAGGCGCATTGGTTACTGTTTGGGCGCATCATCTCACACTTAGACTATTAAGTCTATTTTCAGGCGCATGGACCCTGTTTGGGCGCATGACCTTACCTAAAAACTTTTCTAAGGCAAAACAATAGGCGCATGGGCCCTGTCTGGGCGCATGAGCACCTACTTATACATTTCTAATATATATTTCAATCCCAAGTTATTCTTAACATTTCTAAGCCTCATACTATCATTCTAAGCTTCAACACATCATGCACAACCATAAAATATCCATATACAAGCAAATACACATACGGTCACACATGCACAAGTTTTAAAAATGGTTTACATGCATTTTAGCCCCAAAAATCTTTAAAAAAATATAAAATGTGGGGTCTAGAAACTCACCTTAGCTGCTTTCAAGTTCAAACTCTTCAACTTGAGCTTTCCAAAAGCTTCTAACACCTATACATGTCCAAGGACACATAACCGAATGCATTTAAACACATAAGAACATGTATATTTCAGGTACATGGTCAAAATCCTTAAAACCGAACCCAATTATACTAAATCTTACTTACCTTTGAAGATTTCAGCCTCTTCTTCTTGAACAACCGAGAGAAACTTCGATTTCTTCTTTCTCTTCTTCTTTTTGTCGAAAAGCAGATGGGATAGGATGATATGGGTGGCCATATCTTAAGTATTATTATAATATTTAACTTTTGTGTCTTTTAAACCTTAACCCCTTCCTCTTTGTTCCCTTTTCTTTTCTTTCTAGATACTTTCATTTCCTTTCTTCTTATTTCTTTTCTTTTATCCTAGACAAAATTTTTCAGGTGTTACAGTTTGGAATCTATGCCATCTTCCTCCTAGGAAGATGCCAATAGGTACCAAGTGGTTTTCAAAAATGAGAAAGATGATAGAGGGCTTATCATCAAGAATAAGGCAAGACTGGTAGTCTAAGGTACACTCAAGAAGAAGGGATTGACTGCACAGATATCTTTGATCCTATAGCAAGACTCGAAGCTATAAGGATATTCCTTGCTTTTGTTGCATCCAGGAATTTCAAGGTCTACCAACTTGATGTCAAGTGTGCTTTTATATATGGGGTGATAGAGGAAGAAGTGTATATCAAGCAACCACCTGGCTTTCTAGATCTAGATCATCCTGATTATATTTGCAAGCTTGACAAAGCTCTCTATGGGCTGTATCAAGCACCAAGGAAGTGGTATGAGATATAGTCATAGTACCTAGTCAAACATGGTTACAAAAGAGGTACTATTGGCATGACACTATTTATCAAAAGAACAGGAAATGACTTGATGCTGCTTCAAGTTTATGTTGATGACTTTATCTTTGGGTCAACTAATGAAAAGCTCTGCAAAGAGTTTGAGAAGCTAATGAAGAATAGATTTGAAATGAGTGCATGGGAGAACTCAATTTGTTTCTAGGAATTCATGTGAAACAAGCTGACAATGACATCTTCATAAATCAATCAAAGTATGAATAAAACATACTAACCAGATTTAATCTCACTGATAGTAAGGTTGCTAAGACTCCCATAGCAAGAAACCACTCCTTAGGACATGATCTTGAGGGAGAGTGTGTTAATGAACACCTATACAAGGCTATGACTAGATCTCTTATGTACCTAACAACCAGAAGGCCTGATATCATGTTTGCTACATGTATATATGTAAGATATCAAGCCAACCCTAAGATGTCACACCTGGTTGCTGTCAAGAGGATTTTTAGATATCTCAAAGGAGCTCCTAAACTGGGACTTTCTGTCACACCCTCAATTTCCACGAACGGGGTTTTACCGTCAGGCGTGTGACATAACCAGGATCTCAGATAAGCATCAGTTACACCAAACGACTCGACAATTACAAATCGTATAAGTTGCTTAGTAATAATGAAATAAACCAACTTGTATTTAAGTATTTAAGTATTGCGGAAGCGAAAACAGGAAAACATTCAACAATAGTTTTGGAACACGCAAGCACGTGTCCAATCCAATTTTATGTAAAGTAAGGGAAATTAAATCTTGAAAACAGTTTGAGGTGAATGCGGAATGACATGCAGTGGATGTTGTGCTCCTAAATGTGCCATATCAACGACCTGAGAGAAAACATGCTAAAGATCAGTACAAAGACTGGTGAGTTCACAGGTTTATCAGAAAACAGTAAGTATCAGTAATGAAATTCCCGGATTTAGTAATCAAAGCATATAAGTAGGTAGCTAGCCTACAGCAAGTCACTATGTGTATGAAGTCGCGACCGAGCTGACATGTAATAAATAGTAATAATGAAGGCCCGGCTGTGAT